>JASDQU010217790.1:0-18106 GCA_032191745.1 Picea mariana | reverse complement strand
ATTGGGCAGTGTATATCTATCCATAGAAATTGGACCGAGTTCTTTGCACCAAAATATTGAACATATTTGTCATAAACACTGGTACAGGATCTGCAACATGTAGGAGCCATCAAGATGCTCTTCAACATGCATACAAAACTCATTACCATGCTTTTTTTAGGAAATCCTTGCAGTCTTCTCCTCGAAAGGTCAATGTTCACTACTGCAATCTCAATATCTTGCGGAAGACTCGAGGCGACAAAGAAATAGGAGAGTGGTTCCGCAGTGGAATAATTCCTTGGCTTAAAGTCGATGAACAACACTCATTCTCTTGACGCTGGCAACCTGGAGACATTTCAAGAAACTACTCAATTGTACAAATAACATGGAAAAAGGGCCCAATGAGAAGAGTTTCCAATTCGTGACCGCCACTGCAAAGAGCACGGCATCTCGCAACATCTCTCCAACGTTGCACCCTAGCAAGAAAGCAACCCAGAAATTTTCAAACACAGGAGGACATAAGAACCCATCTTCATGGTAAAATTGATAGTTCTCACAAGCTTCCCATGAGGAAGAAGACAAAAAATGTTGCAGGGCAAGTGGAAGAGCCCAAAAATGAAAGTTAGGACACACCAAGAGACCACCTCCTCACAATCGAAGACTTCAGGGACACATGTTGCACGAGCAATTCCAAAGGCCCAAATTAGTCCATTCTGGGTGGAAGGAGATGAGTAGTAGGAATATGCCTTGCACCAGTGGGAGTTCTGGCCCTCATCACCTAAGATGTTAATTGTATATCCAAAGAACAGAAGAATGGTCCTACGATTGAATAATTATTTGGTTTGAAATATATCTCTGGGAGCATCAAGAGACCATTTCCTTACAGTGAAAGACATCCATCCAGAACAAACTTATTTGGACCTATGGAATTCCTACTCTCGAGCTGCAATGAGGCTATTGCGTTCAACATCGGGAAGTGCCCCCCGTTATGGTTGATTTTAGTTTGGGCGTAGGAGTGGGGACAACGTCTACATTTCTATTATCCATTGTCATATCATCATCCATCATATCATCTTCTCCCATCTTGAAATCGACCGCATCAACCTCTGCGTCAGCCATCTATGCAGGCGAGCAGGTTTTCTGAGCAGGTGGGGTTGCCTTGGCATTATTTGGCTTGAAATATATCTCTCGGTGCACCAAGGGACCATCTCCTTTTTTTCTCCTGGGCGGAGGGAGATAAGTAGTAGGAATATGTCCTGGATAACTGGAACCTTTGGTCATCATGCTCGAAGGTGTTTACTGTATCTAAACAAAATTGTTGTCGAATTGTTGCCATAAGTTAATGATAATTTCCATTTTCTCTAGATGATGTTTGAAATGAAAAATTGGAAGGGATAATATAACCCTCCACAAATCTTGGCTTAATGCGTATCAATGGAATATCTCCTCGAGCCTTTCGTTGATCAATGACAATCTCCACGGTTTGTGTGTAATGAGTTGTTACCATTAAATCTTACTAATTGCATATTTAGAAAAAAGTGTGAAGGTGGTGGTGACGACGAAGAGTGATTAAGGATTAGATATTTTGTAAAGGCACCAACCGGACGATGTGTGAAAGAGATTGAATGATGTTTGAAATGAATAATTGGAAAGGATAACACAAATCTCCACAAATCTTGGTTTAATTCATATTAATGACAAATATTCTCCATTCTTTCGAACATTAATGACAATCTTAACGGTTCCTGCACGACAAGATATCAACATTAAAGATTAATAATTGCATATCTAGAAAGAAGTGTGAAGGTGGCGGGGATGGAGAAGAGCGATTAAGCATTGTAGATTTTGTCCACCCGCCAACCCGTGAAAGAGATTCCAAGAAATGGCCAAGTATGGAAATCGGTCGGGCAGGCTTCAAAATAGGATCACAAGTTATACTCAGGATATGTGAGGGGTCGATGGTCAAATTGTATGTCTCCAAACACTGCAGAATGTGTAACACAGAATAGGGCACAATGACGGATTTCAATGGTCAATTTGTATATCAAGGAATTCTGAGTGTTGTTTGTAGGTAGAGGAACAATGGAAGCACGATGTTGAGCAAGCTTGGCCAGGAACCGACGATGGTATTAGTGCCCAAGTATGTAATGGATAAACGGTTGGTTGGACTTGTGATATAAAAACATGAGACATACTTGGAACAAAGAATATTGACGGGCTTGAAAACAAGTCCACAAGTTTTACTCAGGAGACGTGAGGGCCTGATGATCAAATTGTATGTATCCTAACTTTTGATTGCAAAATTTGTAACACGGAACATGGTAAAATGGTAGACTTTGACGGTCAATTTGTATATTGAGGAACTTTGGGTGTTGTATATAAAAGCATGAGACATTTAGAAAAACAGCGCATTCGAAAAAACGATTAAGTAACCAGAAAGGGAAAGCAAACGAGAAAAAAGAAGAAGGGGAATTTGGTTTCCAATTTGTAGATCAGGGAAGTCTGGGTGTTTCTTGCAGGCGATAGAACAATGGAAACACAATGTTGGGCTTGCCTACTCGAGAACCCGCGATCCAATTTTTTTTCTGAATATGAAATGGGGAAGTGATCGGTCAGAATCATGATATAAAAGTATCAATGGAAATTTGAATACGTGAATTACCCAATCCCCACACCTAGAAATTTTCAAAAAAATGACTAAGTAACCAGAAAGGGAAAGCATAGGGCAAAAAGAAAGGGGATGATAATTTTCGGAAGTGGGAATTGGTGTAAGAAAGCCCCATTGATGGTCTTAACAATAACTATGAAGTGCATTAAACATGTGAGCATGCTCTTCAATCAATGAATAGATAAAGAAAGACATGCTTATAGTTTCCAGGATGTGTTTGTATAAGAGAAGCATCGAAAAGCCACAAGAAAATCAATTTTGAGATGTTTAAGTAAAATTATTATACTGTTAGCTTCACCGTAAGTATGACAACGACAAATTTGAATTTTAAGACCAATTTGAATTTTAATGTTTTGTGGTTGATATGATAGTTCCATTGGACTTCACATAGTATATATCCTTTTATTTCAAAATATTCCTGGAGATGAATTTTTCTTAGTTCACCGATCAAGGAAAAGTGCTAAAAAGAGCCACATACCAAGAAAAACTGCCGAGATCCTGAATGAATCATTAATTTTCCAAAACGAAGCATACAACCAAGATCCAAGTAAAGACCAAATGTATTAAAAGTCGAGGCACAGGGCAACACATGAACACAAAAGGTGCCAAGTGATATCCCACAAGGGTCCATAGAGCAGTACGCATAGACCTATGCATCAAACAATTTGATATATATAAAAAAAACACACGAGGCATTGGTTTTCTCTTACATCTGGTATATGTTCCCATGAGAAAGTAACTGGGGCCTTGAGATATGAACAAAAGTCTTCCAAACACAAGACAACACAAAACCAGTGGAGCTTCTCCATTGTATCCCAGCTATAACCAAACCCCCAAATGGGGAACAAGAAACTTGTCGATTACTATTTTACCATGAAGCAAGATCACTATGGACATTTTCTTTTGATAGTGCCATGTTCTATCACTACTAGTTTTAGCAATGCCAAATTTCCATTATTATTGGAAATGCCTGATGGTTCTACCCAGAGGAGCAAGCCATTTCGACGATTCAAAGGATGGGCTTGACTTATTCATAGTTGGATACTTTGTATGGGGTTTCTCCTCATGCTTCCCATTTTTGGACTGAACAATCTTATGCGCTTGTACATCATCAATAAATGCACGTGCATGTATGAATTCCAATGCTCGAACTTCCCAATCTCTATAGCGAGTTCTGAAGATCTCAAGCTCATGCTTCCATCCATGTTGAGCCCTTTTCTTTCAATTAGGGCATCAATAAAATGCATATATCATACCATAAATGTATAGTTGGAGATCATCTTCTTTTTTATTTGGGTACCCAAAAAATGCAGAAATCCTACCATGGCTATATAGTTGGAAAACATTTTTCCAATTTGGGTACCCAAAAAGGTGAAGACTCCTCCAACAAATCCACAGCTAGCCACCATTTTGTTTTCATGTGGACACCCCAACAAATATCCAAAATTCTTACTGGGAGATACAAAAAAACATCAAAATAACAACAACAATTTGATTTGTAGCTAGATTCTCCTTGTTTTTTCAAGTGCACAAAAAGAGACAAAATCTTTGGAAATAAAATTTTATAGGCATAGATGTAAAATCCGAAGAAATCTAGTCCGACGAAAATTCATTTGGGTAGTGAAGAAAAATTATAGACACACATGAGATTTTTTTTCGTTTCTTGCCAAAGCTTGATATAATTTATTTATTTTTCCAGCCAATATGCAATATTGCATTGTCTTCATTTAAGGTAAATTTGATATGTATATGAAATTCGCACAACATCTAGACATTGTTTGCCTTTTTCTATAGGTATACTTCATATGGAAATTTTGCTAACCCAGGAATCACATATTGTAACAAAGGTTGTCTAATTGTACAATGTACGATTGTGTTGACCACAGTTCGGATGGCAGCATTGAGGCAATGCCTATATATGTAAGGGAAGTTTTTATTGCATCGTAGAAAATCAATTGTATCATCCTTTATGAAAGAAGAAGCAGAAGCATGAGAGTTTCATTTGGCACATACAGGCTCGAAGGGGTTCGAGTACGCATTCGCTACAACCAAAACACCCTCAACCTCGACACATGAGCATAGAAATTAATATATTGAACAATATAATATACAACTGCACAACAAAAAAAGAAAAACTATAGAAAATTGGTGAAGGCAATTTGTGTTAGCAAAGTGAGGATGAAATTGTAGATGTATATGCACAACAGTTGTAGAGCTAGTTAGTTTCTTGAGATCCTATACTATGTTTGTTCATAATGCGAAAGATCCTTTCATTAACATCTCTTTTCTTTGATATATTTTTTAAGAGCATAAGTGGAAATCACCCTTTATGATTTTTTTTTTCCATTGAGGAAAACAAATTTGAATAGGTGTCAAACAATTGAAACTGCAACATAGAACAATGCAATAGTTGTGTAACATAACTGAGATACATGGACATATGAAAGTAAAGGGCAAAAATAGATATGGAGAATGGTACCATTGCCTTGTCGTTGTTTGACTCTCCATATTTTATATGGAGAATGTGTTGCGAGCCAAGTTTTCTCACGAGTGTGAAAGATGCACCAATGGTTCTGATTGGGTAAGTGCCATTTCTCTATGCAAGTTGGTTGATAGTTTTGTTCGGGACGGAACAATATTCTGAACAAATAGTGAGAATTGTTTCCACAATACTTGTTTCGTTGAGAGATATAATACGATCACAATCACCACGGTCATATGCTGTTTTGGGAAATATATTAAAATTTGTAATGGATATCCCATTACCTACCAGTATATTTTCTGTATGTTTTTGGACAAGTTGTGTGGGAATAGTTAGTGTGACTGTCATCAGGGCTTCGTTGTCTGTCATGTCAGCAAGCATAATGGATCTAGTTTTGTTTGACTTGTCCAAGTAGGTTCTATAGACAACCATTATGTCCTGGACGAACACTTGTCCAATTTGATGGTTGTTCAAGCCCTCTATTGATAGTATTTTGGGTGTTATAAGTTTAGACCTGGTGACATTTTTGGAACATGAAAAGTAATGTGAATGGTAGTCTGCATTATTTTTTTGTTTTATTTTTTCCTGGCATAAATGTACAAGTAGATGCACAACTTGGATGAAGTATGGAGCCAGATTTTTGCAACCATACCTCTTAGTCTGCGGAACTTGCACTATGTTCGACATCTCACTTGCGCTCGTTGATACTTCTTGTGAACTGCAAAGTATGTGTTGTAGATGACATCAAAATATTTACCATGGCATAGATGAATAAATAGCTGAGGATATTTGTTTGGTAAACATATGAGGAACAAAATATATGCATCTTTACCTTTGGCCTTGTCGGTCTGTTGATGTTTGCGATGATTGACTGCTCATGGCCATGTCACTAGTCCAACGCTTTATGATGCAAGCATATGTGGATGAGCATAATAAGGACCAAATAAGCATATGCATTGTATATTGTCCATAATTGTTCTAAATGTCACACATGGGGTTGAAGGAGATGGAATAGAAATAGGGTGTTAAGGGATACTTAGAAAACATGAGGACCCGACAGTCATATTGTATGCCTCAGATTTTTTGACTGCAAAAATGTGTAATAGGAAATGGGGCATGATGGAGGGGTATGACGACCAATCTGTATATCATGGAACCTCTGAAGCTAGAGGCGCAATCTTGAACCTACCAGCTTGGGAGCCCGTGATCGAAAAAGTGGCTAAGTATGGAATGAGGAAACCATTGGTCAAAGTCGTGATATAGAAGCATGAGTATAAATGTGAACCCGTGAGTCCGCCAACCCGCACACCTAGACATTTTTGGAAATACGACTAAGAAAAGAAACCAGAAAGCGAAAGTAGACGAGAAAAAAGAAGGGGAATTCAGTTAAGTATAGAAGAGAGAGAAAAAAAGGGATAATAGAAAGTGGGAAAATTAGAAATGGGGAGGGAAATGTTTGGAAGCGGGAAGTTTCAACGAAGGCCCATTGTTGCCAAATCATCGTTTTCTATTCCAATATTATATGCACCCACCCATTTTGTGTGTTTGGTTTACTAGCACAGTTGGTATACCTTTTCGAAGATTGTACTTCAACCTCCTCTGTCCAACCAATCTGTTTCTTTCAATGTAGCAATGCCAAACATACAATGGACATGAAGTTAAGTTAGTATGTAGAAAGACATGTAAAATAAATAAATACAGTTCTATTTATTTCAATGTAGCAGCACAGAGAATACAATTCACATGAGGATAAGTTACTATGTATAAAGATACGTAGTATCTACATAAAATAAAATAGGTGCAAAGCGGTAGAACAAGTAGAACAAATATACAAACAATAAATGAAACACTAAACACTGGAATATGAAATAAGAGTAGAGGCATGCACCTTTGTAACTCCTCCTCTACATTCAAAACAAAGAGTCCATCGTCTTCTCTAACCACTCTGTTTGTTTAAATGTAGCAACAAAAATAAATAAAAATGGACATGAAGGAACTTGGTATGCATGAAGACATGTAAAAAAAATAAACAAAGTTCGATTTATTTCAATGCAGTAGCACATAAAATACAAAGGGCATGAAGGTAAGTTATCATGTAGGAAGATATGCAATATCTACATACAATAAATTATGTGAATACATATACAGACAATAAATGAAATAAAAAACAATGGAATATGAAATAACAATACAAGCATGTACCTTTGTATCTCCTCTTCCACACTTGCGGTAAAGACTCCTTCGTTTTCTCCAACTATTCCATTTGTTTCAATGTGGGAACACACAAAATACAATGAACATGAATGGAAGCTGGTGTGCAAGGGAGAACAAGTAATATGTACGTACACTAAATGAGAATCAATGAATAAAATAAAATATAGTGAGAAACATGAACCTTTTCTTTTCTCCATCCATGGTTGTAATTATATAAAGTTTTTCCTACCCAAAATATATAACAAGCCAGAAAATATTAATAAATTGCATGGCCATAGCTGAATGATTTTGGTTTTCTACAACAAAGTATCCAGTGATGCATTTGAGAACACATTCATTATGCTAGCAATATTGCACGCCAAACAACATAGAAATTGAATACTGCGATTTGCAATCCATGGAACACCACTCTTGCTAGCAACATTTCAATATCCTTTTCTTCTACAAGAACATTTTGCAAAGACATGTAGGTATGGTCCAGAGCTAGGAAAAAGAATTGGAGACAAATTTAAGAGCATGATAAGCAGGCACAGTACATGCACTAGATATCGACTTCTCCAGACACGGTAAACGATAGAATCACAAGTCCACTTGCGGGTTCAGGACCTGAACACCGCAAAGTGAAAAAAAAATAGCTCCAACTGCGGGCGTAGGACTCCAACCCTGCAAAGATGAAGTAAACAAAATAAAACAACAATAAAAAAACCAACAAGCAAGCAAGAACATTCCCAACTATAGCCCCAAGACCTCAAAATTGCAAAATTGAGCCAAACAACAACAAGCAACAATCAACGAACCAATGAACCAGTGAACAAACAACAACGACTGAACTAGTAAACAACATATGTATCTCCAATGATTACCAAACTGCAGCCCAAGCATAGAAGGAACCAAAAACATATGATGAGCATGCCAGCAGAAATAATCAAACATTCTTATTTGCAAACTACAAACAGTGAACAACAAAGAACGAATAGAAATGAAATTATGGCATTGAAACTTACTCTGAAACGATGAATGATAGAAACGCAGGTCGAATTGTGGGTGAAACACTTGGACTCTGCAAAGTAAAAAAAAATAGCTCCAATTACACATGCAAGACCCCAACCCTGCAAATTTGAAGTAAACAAAAGCAAGCAACAAGCACCAACAGGTCCCCGCAGGTGCATGACCTTAACCTTGCAAAGTTGAACCAAACAACAACAAGCAACAACCGACGAACCAACGAACAAGAAGCACCCACCGAACTATTAAAAAATGTATGTATGTTCAATGATTACCAAATTTCATTCCAAGCATAGAAGAAGTGTGAAATGTACAATGGCTATGCAACTGGCGCTGGACAACAATATATTCCAAATTCACTGCAACATTGTATGGAAAAATTTGAGGAAAAATGTACTCTGAGAAGCCTATTTAGGTAAACATTTAAGGATGTCAGGTTGTTTAAGGGCCTCATGGTATGCAAACATTTAAGTTTTTAGGCCTATTTAAGGACCTCGCACTATGTAAAAATTTAAGCTGTCAGGCCTATTCAAGCGCCTCAAAAAAAGTGGCAATTCTCTAAACCTTCGGTATGTAAACATTTCAATACAAGTAGAAATAATAATAAAGGGACATATTAATATGAAGTCAACGAATTATCAATTGCTATAGTCCCTCTATGCCTTCAGAAGGGACTAATAAAAACATTAAAAAACGTCGATGCTCAGAACTTTCGGTATGTAAACATTCCAGTAAAAATGTAATAAAAATTGAAAAAGAACATCTAAGCTCAAAACTTTGGATATCTAAAAAATTTCAACATTGGGAACATCGAAGCTGGCAATAAGACCTCCAATATATTCTCCAATGAGACGATGACATATAAGGTTTTTTTTATTATATAAAAACTAATGTTTTTACTTCTATAGTACGAACAACACAGATGATGCAAAAATTTATAGTCAAAGGACATATTAATATGAATTAAACAAATTATCGATCGCTATAGTCCCTCTACGCCTTTGGCATGGACTAATAACAGATTGGGATATATTTAAAATGATTATTTTTTAAAGATTTCAAATATATAGGTGAGAAGAAAGTTTTCTTTAAACTCACTCAATCACAACAATCTAGTATAATAAAGGAGTACTTTTGTGAATTACAAGTACAAGTCACATGACACCTGCTATAAACTAATTTATCAAGATTCAAACAAATTATAAGATATGAACTCAAATTATTTGACAAAGGTGTGGAACATGCATGACTGATGACCAATCCAGACTAGTTCCCTTCACTTGAGCTCAAACAGTTCTGTAAAATTTGTTTAATTAACATAATTCAAATTAAATTAAAAATTAAAAATTACCTTATACATGCTTTTAGCACTTTTCCTTCAATGTGTGACCAAACACTGGAACCGAGGGCTAAAACTTGGGCGCTAACTCCTTTATCATGCGACCATGAGCCAAAAACCATAGGCTAGTTTACAGAGATAAGAGTTTGGGCTCTAAACTCTTTGACTCTCAACTCCATAGGACCAAGGGTTGGTGACCAAGAGCTACTTTGCAGGGTGTTGGAGTTCAGGGTCAGATCTCTATGTAGGGGGTTACCGCAATCCACAGATCATCGACACATGGATTTCCTTTTGAACACATGTTAAAAATGAATGGGGGTGTATCCAAATTAAACCCCGCTCTAGTTAGGGGCCCACAATCTAATAATGCCCTTCAATCACCTCTCTCGATCAACAGTTGGATCTAAATTGATCGATCCTTTTGATAATTAACCGATTGCAATAAGAATTGTATCATCATCGATCCTATCGTGATCGGCAATGAATATTCCTTGACTGCAGGCGACATGTGAACCATTGATTCATCCACGTTAAACAAACAAAACACACAGTATTTGAAAATGTGTATTTCACTCTATGTAAGGATTGACCTAGAACATGTAACACACATTCATTCTCACAATATTTTACAATATAACATAATTCAAAAAATTCAACACACATAATTCAACAAGCCTGAAGTTCTTATTAGAAGAGGAATGAAAACATAGGGACAATAACCATGATTCCTTTCTAGGTCTCTTGGACCTTTTCACACTCACACTTTTCATTCTACAACCCTCTCATACACACTTTTCTCTCTCATATCATCCTTTTAATGTAATAAGGATTAGATCAATCCAATCCATGGAGATAGGATCAAATCTTACCAAAATTACACAAAAACTTTTATTTAGACTATAATAACCTAATTCTGATCCAAAATGGTAGGATCACATCCAAACATAATTCCTAATTTATCTAACTCTTCAACCTCCTATTTCATTCATGGAAAAATTTCCTTCTTCTTGAACACCTTAGATTATTACGACTTAGGAAAATGATTAAAAAAAATTACAATGAAGAAACCAACTTCCGCTCATAAAGTTTCTAAGGCCTTAGACGTCAAATACTAGATTGTTGTAGAACATGCTCTTGCATCAGACTCCTGGGGAAGAAAATACTTGTTCTTAGGCTTGTAATAGTTCTTCAATACTTGTACCATAATTAGATATTTCTGCTACTGTCATCCACATGGAATCTTCAAGTGGTTGTCCTTTCCACTTGATCAAGTACTAAAAGTACTCTTTACCCCTTGTCTTATTTACTAAATTTTGGTCCAAAATAGATTCAATTTGTTTCTGCTGTGCTATAGGTAGTTGTTTCTCCTAGTCAATAGTCTGAATTTTATCACTACCAAGTGCGTTTGTGAAATTATCTTTTGTTTCATTGAAAGGGAACAAATATGATACATAAAAAATTTGGAGAAATTCCAAGGTTACTTGGAAATTCTATTTCATAATCATTTGAGGAAAAATTCCTTAATACTTTACATGGTCCAATATTTTAAATTTTTATTTTTTTATATTCCCCTCTAGAAAACATTTATCTTTTGAGGTGTGACATGAAGAAGTCTCCAAATTCAAAATCAAACTGTCTTCTCTTCAAATCAACCTTCTATTTGTACTTGTTGTTACTATCTTGTAGATGTTGCCTGACCCTTTCCTACAATTCCTACATACTTACTGCAAAATCTTCACCATCAACACTTCTAATTTCTTGTTTTCCTAGATTCCTTAACTCATAAATTCCTCTAGGATGCATTCCATAAAAAATATGAAATAGACTTAATCCTGTTATTCTATTAGTTGAATTATTATATGCAAACTCTTCTTGTGCAAGTGCCCGATCCCATTGTTTAGGATGCTCACTTACTAGACATCTCAAAATATTTCCCAAGCTTCTATTTACCACCTTTATTTTCCCATCAGTTTGTGGGTGGTATGTTGAACTAAAGTTGATATTGGTCTCTAAACATTTCCATTAAGTTCTCCAACAATGACCCACAAATTTTGTGTCTCTGTAAAAAACAATTCTTTTTGGTAATCCATGCAACCTAACAACTTCTTCAAAGAACAAATCTGCAATGTGAGTTGCATCACTGGTCTTATTACAAGCTATAAAGTGTGTCATTTTTTAAAATCTATCAATGAACACATAAATTGAATCATTACCTTGATAATTTCTTGGAAATCATAACACAAATTCCATACTTACAAAGTCCCATGGTCAGTCTAGAATTGGAAATGGCTGATACAATCCAGTATTTTTTCTCCTTCCTTTTGTATACTGACAAACCCTACATATTTCAACAAATTTATTGACATCAGCTTGCATGCCATGCCATAAATAAAATGTACTTAGCTAAGGAAATGTTTTGGCATGTCCAAATTGTCCTGCTAATCCACCACTGTTCTTTTCCTTCAATAGGTTTTCCCTCATTGAACATCTTGGAATGCATAGTTTTCTACTTTCAAACAATAAGCCTTCTTGATGTTAGATTTTTATAAAATTAGTTACCTTTAGATTTACCATAGCAATTTAGATCTTATTTTAACATTAAATAATCATATACTGAAATATAAACAAGCACAAGAAGACACCAAAACTTACCCTGGGAAACCCTTCTTCACAAGGGGAGAAAACCCCCAAAAAAATTATTTAGAGATAATATCCTTGCCAATACAATATAACCATGAGAAAGATCTATCCACTAGAGAAAACCAACAAATAAGAATCCCAACAATATATACTTATCTTGACAAGAGATAAACCAATGATATAGCTGCAACAAACCCTAGCTAGAGCGCTAGAGTAACTAGCCTACACCAACGCATCAACAAGACAACAGAGATAAACCCTAGCGAGGGTTATGAGGAAACCCTAACCAACCTGCATCATTCTTCCTTCCTTCTTGGTTGGACTTCTACAATTTCTTCTCTCCATTAAACTTGCGCTATGGATGAGTGAATGTGTGTGACAAATGAGGAAGGTGTCACCTTTATTTATACTGGATTGGGCAGGTGTATTTTTCAAACATGTGTCTCTTCAAGTATGGTCGACTTATCTTCTGGAAACTATATTTTCAATTTGTCTTTTTCTTGTGGTTCCGAATTTACTTCTGGAGCATTATATTTCTTCTTTAGTATTATTTTGTGGGGCTGACTTCTCTTCTGGGATCTTCTAATTTATTCTCGGGCTTCTTCGAACTATTTAATGGTTTCCTTTGAATTCTTGACATCTTCATCTCTAAGAAAAGTTGTCCCAGAGGTGAATACCTCCCGCTTCTACCAAAAAAATCAATGCTCCCTCTTATCTAGGGAGGTATTATCCATGATGTTCTCCTCTGGTCCTCATAGCCCCGCAAGCTATGCCATGGTCCTCGGACCACGCCATGGTAACACACACCATGCTATTGGTAGCATCTCCATAGTCACACATGGATACAACCAATGTGGACCTTCTCAATCTCTTCTAGGGGATCCAACCCACTATATGACACTAGGGATACAAGCTCATAGTGTGTCATCATCATCCATATGTAAAGGGATACAACCACAAGATTCCACAAGGTCTACAACATCATGTGGGATCACATGGGCTATAACCACCATGTGATACTATCATCATCAACGCGTGACATAGGCTACAACCATATAGATGAGTCCTCAAGTGCTACAACCATAAGGGATGATGGGATACAACCCATAATATCCCAACTACATGGGCTACAACCCAAGGGTCACTAGGAACCAACCTAGTACAACTATATCCCAACCACATTGGCTACAACCCAAGGGCCGCTGGGCACCAACCTAGTACAACTTATCAGTCCATCGATAAGTTTCATACTCAACTCAGTCCATTGAGTATCATCATAGGTCAACCCAATTAATTCCATCAAGGCGTACGACATTGAGAATGTCTCACATAGTTGTAACCATAAACACTCCCTCTTAATGAGAGGGGAATTCTCTACCACTCGAAGTTTATCACGAAAGTACTCAAATTTGGACTTGGAAATGGGCTAGGTGGGAACATCTATAATATTCTCATATGTAGGAAGGTACTACATCAATACTTCTTTCCTCAACACCATGTCTCAAATGTAATGAAACTTGATCTCAACATGTTTTGATTTGTCATGAGATACTATATTCTCCGAGAGCTTCACACAACTATGGTTATCATAATGAATCATGGTGGGATCCAACATCTGCCCAAACAATTCTGCAAGGAGCTTTTGAAGCCACACTTACTTCTCAAGTTTCCATATAGATTGAAATATACTTGGACTCTGCAGTACTCAAAGCCATAGACGTCTGCTTCCTACTACACCAGGAAACCATGGAAGATTCCAAACTAAATCAACACCCATAGGTGCTCTTCCTGTCCACTGGGCTCCCTACCCAATCAGAATTAGCATATCCTTGCAATCTCATGTCAACACTGGAATAGTATCTCAGGCCATATCCAAATGTTGCTCACAAGTATCTCAACACATGCTTCATAGCTACCCAATGCAACTGTCTTGATTGACTCATGAATTGTCTTAGTGCACTCACTGCATATAAAATGTATGGTTTGGTGTTAACTAGATACATCAATGATCCAAATAGTTGTCTATACATAGTCAGATCAATCAATTCTGAATCAGAAGAAGGATCACTCAACTTCTTCATATTTGACACCATTGTTGTAGCCATGGAATTATAGTCCAACATCCCATATATCCTCAAGATATCAACTGTATACTTCCCCTAACTTAGGAAGACATCATCACCTCTTTGCCACACTTATAATCCCAAGAAATAGTGCATCATGCCAAGATCCTTCATTTCAAACTTAGAGGCTAACTCATATTTGTACCTAGCAATGAGGCTCTCTACTCCAGTGAGGAATAAATCATCATCGTACAATACCAAAATAAAGGAATGACCATTAACAACTTTATAGTAGAGGTTGAGATTTGCAACACTCTTTATGAAGCCCAAAATCATCAGGTATCCATCAATCCTTGCATACCAAGCTGGAGTTGCCTGCTTGAGTCCATACATGGCCTTCTTCAACCTGCACACATGGGACTCCTTCCCATGAATCACAAAACCATATGGTTTCTCAATGTACACTTCTTAGTCAATGTCTCCATTAAGGAAGGTTTTCTTCACGTCCATCTGATGTAGCCTATGACCCATAGCTAAAGAAAGGGAAATGATCATCCTAATGGAAGTGTACCGAGAAATAGGAACAAACGTCTCCTCATAGTCTACTCCCTCTACCTGAGAGAATCCTTTGGTCACAAATCTCACTTTGTGCTTCTCGATGCTCCCGTCAATTACATCTTTGATCTTATAGATCCACTTGGAAGTCACCACAGACTTCCCCTCAGGTCTCAGAACAATATCCCACACATCATTCTTCATTATGGACTGATACTCCTCCATCATGGCATCTCTCCATACCCGTTGACTAGATGCCTCTTCATAATAGGAAGGATCAATATCAATGATGTGGCTCATCATTTCAACATAGCTTGAGAATATTTTGGGTCTCTTGCTTTCTCTGAAAGTACCACAGGGAGTTGGATGTATCTCTGCCTCCTACAAATTCTAAAGAGCCCATGTAGGCCTCTTTCATCCTACTACAATATTTCTAGGAACATCAACAGGATACACTGGATCAACAGGCTCAACAGGCTCCCTCTGAACTATTGAAGGGTGAGGGGGATAAGACACCATATCCTCTTTCTTTACACTATTAATATCCATGTAATATCCTCTAGACCTCCTGAAGGCTACCTCCTCCTCATGATATGGCTCATCAATGCGATATAATTGCGTTCTCTTCTCCTTCAGTACATGAATGAATATTGTCATGTACACAACTCCTTATCTGGTTAGATTGCTTCATGTCTCAAACAAGAGACTATCTAATATGATGCCTTCAGAAATCGTCACTATAGCTCTCTCTCAAAGCTATCACTGGTGACCTACCTCTGTGGTAACCTTCATGGAATTTACATGATAACCTACCCGGGAAAAACAATAAAACAAGAATATCTCCTAGAGGGGAGATCAACTTGTCTTGCAAACAAGTGCATCTATAGTATTAAGTGGTTAGCATAAAGATCATAAATTCAATAGATCAATATGCAACTAGATGTTCATAAGATCACAATAATGCCATAACAAATACACATTTAGAGGCATATCAATTTAAACACTCAAACCTGGAGTCTTAAATTTTATGGAGGATGCGCTGCTTTTCTGAATGCACTGAATATGAGATCCCTTTGGATCTACATATTTTTGTTTGGAAAAAGGTCCCTTGTACATCCCTTGCAAACAAATTTATGTTTTGATATATATTATAACTTTAAAAACATATACAAGTGCATACCTAGAAGTTTGTAGCACCATCTGACTTGTCTTCTAATATCAAGGTTTACGCAGCTGGAAATTGGAAACTGCAACTGTAACTGGAAACGACAATTGCAGCGAGAAATCTCAACTTTCACCAAGTTGTAATTTGAGGCCACTAGGAGTTGTGCAAGTCTAGGGTGAGATGATTTATGGAAAAATTAATCTCAACATCCTCCAATAGGTTTCTCAACGAACTTGACAAGGTTTAGGTCTTGAGAAACATCAAATTGCAACAATGTGGTAAATCTCACGATATTCCTTCTAGTGATTAGATTGTTTTGAAGGTAACCAGCTTTGAAACCGTGTTAGATTTTTATAAAATTAGTTAGCATTATATTTACCATAGCAATTTAGATATTATTTTAATATTCAATAATCATATACTGAAATATAAACAAGTACAAGAAGAGACACAGATTTGTCCTTGGAAATCCTTCTTCAAAAGGGGAGAAAACCCAACAAACTTTTCTTTAGAGAGAATATCCTTTCCAATACAATATAACCATGAGCAATATCTATCCACTAGAGAATACCAACAAAGAAGAATCCCAACAATATGTACCTATCTTCACAAGATATAACTCAACAATATAGCTACAAAAAACCCTATCCAGAGTGCTAGAGTATCTGGTCCCCACTAGTGCACCACCAAGACAACAGAGATAAACCCTAGCGAGGGTTATGAGGAAACCCTATCCAACCTACACCCTTCTTTCTTCCTTCTTCGTTGGATTGTTTCTCTCCACTAACCTTGTGCTATGGATGAGTGAATGTGTGTGACAAATGCGGAAGGCACCACCTTTATTTATACTGGATTGGGTAGGTGTCTTTTCTGAATAGGGGACTCTTCAAGTAGGGGCAATTTGTCTTCTGGAAATTATATTTTCACTTTGTATTTTTCTTGTGGGGTAGACTTTACTTCTGGAGCATTATATTTCTTCTTTATTATTATTCCGTGGGGCCGAATTCTCTTCTAGGATCTTCTAATTTCCTCTGGGGATTCTTCGAACTATTTAATGGTTTCCTTTAACTTCTTGACATATTCATCTCTAAGAAACGTTGTCCCGTAGGTGAATACCTACTGCTACTACCAAAAACATAAAAACTTGAATCATGCAATACAACCATGGAGTTCTGTCTCTACTTATTGGATTTTCGCAGAATGCATAAGCATATTTAAAATCTACATCATCTTTATACATCTCTTTCAACCCATCAAATCCTACAACATTTACTTGAAACTCTTGTAAAATCAAACTGACTCTACTCAATGCATCTTCTACCTTATTTGATCTCCCACTTATATGCTTAGTAAAAAAAGTGAGATTCTGCAAGAACTCAATCCATTTGACATGTCTATGATTTAATTTTGTTTGATTACTAATATACTACAAGGAATGATTATTAGTGTAAAGAACAAATTCCTTTGGCATTAGCTAATGTTTCCATTTCTTTAGTTCTTGAATAATTCCATAAAACTCCTTGTCATATCAATAATATTTCTATTTTACTTCATTTAATTTCTCCCTAAAATAAGCAATTGGTTTCTTTTCCTGGCTTAGAACAAGTCTTATTTCAGTCCCACTTAGATCACTTTCAATTTGAAAGAGTTTAATAAAATTTGGCAGTGCTAAAATTGGTTATTCTGTTATCTTATCTTTTACTAATTTAAAACTTTTATCAATTGCTTCTATCCATTTAAATGGTTGTTTGGTTCCTTTAATGGTTTCTATAATTTGATCACATATCCCACTAAAGTTACTGATGAATTTTCTATAGAATCTTGTCAAACCATGGAAACTTCTTACCTCAAAAGAATTCTTTGGAGTAGGAAAAATTATTATAGCATTTACCTTTTCCTTGTCCATCTTCAGACCTTCTCTAGATATCAAAAAACCTAAATAAAACAATTATGTCTTCACAAAACTACACTTTTTCAAATTTATTAGTAGCTTTTC
>JASDQU010217785.1:0-15707 GCA_032191745.1 Picea mariana | reverse complement strand
ATGTGATGAGGTACCTTCAAGGTACAATAGATTATGGTCTTAGCTATGATGGAGATCATGATTTCACATTGAGTGGATACACTGATGCAGATTGGGCAGGAAGTGTTTCTGACAGGAAAAACACTTCAGGATGCTGTTTCAGTTTAGGATCAGCTATGATCTCGTGGCAGAGTAGGAAGCAATCTAGTATTGCTCTCAGTACAACGAAAGCATAATACATTGCTGCATGTTCTGCCAGTTGCGAAGCTATATGGCTTTGAAAGTCGCTGACCGACCTATTTGACTTAGAGATGAGAGCAACCTTGATTCTATGTGACAACCAGAGCTGCATAAAGATGACAGAGAATCCTGTATTCCACGACAGGTCAAAGCACATAGAGGTCCGTTATCATTACATCCATGACATGGTGCAGAGAGGAGCCTTAAAGCTCCGGTACATTAGCACAGAAGAACAGGTTGCTGACGTGTTGAGCAAGCCACTATCTCGTATAAAGTTTGAGTACTTTCGAGATAAGCTTGGTATAGTCCGAAAGGACCCTCCTCGAAAGGGGGAGTAGATGTTGTGATGAGACATCTCTTGCTTCCGACCTGATGGTTGTGACGTAAAGCAAGATGATGTGATATGACTAGTACTGTGCTTCTAGCTGGATAGCTGTGAAGTAAAGCCAATCCAGTATCCTGCTTCCGACCTGATGGTTGTGACGTAAAGCATGACGAGTACCTTGCTTCTGACCTGATGGTTGTGACGTAAAGCAGGATGTGTACCTTGCTTCCGACCTGATGGTTGTGACGTAAAGCAATATGGTATGATGAGACTAGCACTGAGCTTCCAGCTGGATAGTTGTGACTCAAAGCCAGTCTAGTATCCTGCTTCCGACCTGATGGTTGTGACGTAAAGCAAGACGAGTATCTTGCTTCCAGCTTGAGTGCTGTGACGTAAAGCAAGATGATGAGATGAGACTAGTACTGTTCTTCTATCTTGATAGCTGTGACGTAAAGCCAGTCTAGTATCTTGCTTCCAGCGTGAGTGCTGTGACGTAAAGCAAGACATTGAGATGAGACAAGTACTGAGCTTCCAGCTTGACAACTTTGACGTAAAGCCAGTCTTGTATTATGATGAGCCAGCCTTGTGCTGTGATGATGATGATGTATCAGTTTTTATACTAATACATATTGATGCAGATGATGATGGCATTCCTTTGAGAATGATGATGTTGCGGATGAAGAAAACTTCCGATGATTTATAGATATGCCAGTCAATGTTCCAAGATGATATTGATGATGTTGTCCTCTCACCCACTTGATGCTGTTGATGATGTTGTCCTCTCTTTCTCGCATGATGCTGCTGAAGAATACCCTTGTTTTTAAGGGGGAGTGTTGAAATAATGTAACTGCAAAGAGTATTCTTATTATTATTTGATATATTATTCATTGGATCAATCCCCATTGTGGATTGATCTTGTCGGCTATTGTAATAGGACCAAATCCCCTTTTGCGGATTGGTCAAATGTTAATTATAATAGGCAGAATAAGAAGTCGGCCCCAACAGATATTAAAGAGGCCCCAGAATATAATTAAGATGGTTTTAACCACCCAGTGGGAGAAGTCGGCCCTGCCAGTGAAGAGACACTTCACACGTGCCAGTCTAATATAAATAAGGAAGCTAGCGCCTCACTTAGACACACAACTCACTTGCTCATTGAGAGACAAGTTTCGGATCTGCTACTGGAGAAGAAGGAGAGAGAGAGTGGCGCATATCTGGGAGAGGACTTTCTGTATTAGTTTAAGAGATCTCTTGGCATTGTATTGGCTATCTATATTAAGGAAGTTTTGTTGGGTTTTCTTCCCCTAGAGGGTTTCCTAAGACAAATGCTGTGTCTCTTGTGATTGTGTATTTCTCAGTGATCTTGGCTTATGCTATTGTTATCTAATGAAATGCAAACAACTATAATAATGGCTTAAACATTAACACAAAACATGTGATGAGATACCTTAAGGGTATGTTGGACTTTGGTCTCTGTTATAATGGAGATCATGGCTTCAGACTGGTTGGTTATATCGATTTAGATTGGGCTGGAAGTGTTTCTGACAGAAAGAGCACTTCAAGATGTTGTTTTAGTCTGGGGTCAACCATGACTTCATGACAGAGTAGAAAGCAATCCAATATTTCTCTTAGCACAATAGAAGCAGAATACATTGCTGCATGTTTCGCCAATTGTGAATCCATATGGCTTCGAAATTTGTTGACAGGTCTATTTGATCTGGAGATGGAAGCAACCGTGATTCTATGTGATAACCAGAGTTGCATAAAGATGATAGAGAACCATGTGTTCCATGACAAGTCAAAGCACATAGAAATCCGGTATCACTACATTCGTGATATGGTGCAGAGGGGAGCTATAAAGCTCCAATATGTTGGCACAAACGAGCAAGTTGCAGATGTGTTGACCAAGCCTTTGTCTCGTGTAAAGTTTGAGAACTTTCGAGACAAGCTTGGTATAGTCCGAAAGGACCTCCCTCGAAAGGGGGAGTGATGTTGATGATACTATGGTATCCTGACCAACATCGGGTACATTGGTTAGGATTTTATATCCTAGGGGACTGATCATCCCTAGATAGATCTCGGATGTCTGGTAAGGACGATCTGTTAGAGTACCCGTGCATGTATATCCTAGTTGTGGTCAGTAGTGGTAGCTCCGTTAGGATTTTTATAATCCTAGGGAATCTTATGATTCCTGGGCAGATCTCGAAGGTTCGGTAAGGACGGTCTGTCAGATTACCATGTGGTAGCTCCATTAGGATTTTATATCCTAGGGAATCTTATGATTCCTGGGCAGATCCCTAGGGACTGTTAGAGTACCACAAAATGTTGTTACACCTGCCTCATTCTATTTCCCTATGATGATGATGTTGTTGTTGCTACAACATTGTGCTGTGATGTTGTTGTTGCTCCAACCTCGTGTTGTTGATGATGATGTTGTTGTTATAGATTTTATGCTAACTGATGTTGATGTTTCAAGTTCCAACTCCATGCTGTGAACGATGATGATGATGCTATTCCAGCTCCATGCTGTGAATGATGATGATGATGCTATTCCAACTCCATACTGTGAATGATGATGATACTCCAGCTCCATGCTATGAATGATGATGTTATTGATGATCAGAAAAACTTCCGAAGATTTATAAATATGCCAGTCAATTTTCCAGATGCTGTTGATGTTGCTGCCCTCTCTCTCTCCTGATGATGTTGTAGAATACCCTTCGTTTTAAGGGGGAGTGTTGAAATATTGTAACTGCAAATAATATTCTACTTATTATTGAGTTATTATCTTATAGATCAATCCCCTTTTGTGGATTGATCATGTTGGGACTCTTGTGTGACCAAATCCCCTTTTGTGAATTGGTCAAACCCTAAACAAATGCTGCAAATTGAGAAGTCGACCCCTAGGCCTAATTAAAGTGGTTTTAGCCACTAGTTGGAGAAGTCGACCCTTCCCAATGAAGAGACACCACCCTACCGCTCCTCAACTAGTATAACTAAGAGAGGCTAGCGCCTCATTCACTCACTCACTCAAGTCACTCATCTAGTGCACATTTTTGAAGGAAACTGCAATTGCCGGAAGGAGGAGGAGAGAGGCGCTTTGCTCAGTCTTGGATATTCTCTAGTGTTTGGTTTATTATCTTGGCATTGTATTGACAATATATATTAAGGAAGTTTTTGCTGGGTTTTCTCCCCCATGAGGGTTTCCTAGGATAAATGATGTGTACCTTGTGATTGTGTTTCTTTCAGTGATCCTTCTTATGTTATTATTGTCTACTAAATTGAAAAGAACTTAATAGCAGCTCTAAATTTAACAAGTTACACTTCTATTAGAACCATCATAGCTCTTGCAACCAAAAGGAAGTGGAAGTTGCACCAGATGGATGTGAAAACAACTTTCTTAAATGGTTTTATTGAAGAACTGTATATAGAAAAACCACAAGGGTTTGAAGTTGAAGATAGAAAGACTCATGTATGCAGGTTGAAGAAAGCTTTGTACGAGTTGTATCAAGCTCCTAGAGCTTGGTATCGCATAATTGATAGTTTCTTGATAAGCTTGGGATTTACCAAGAGCAAAGCTGATTCTAACCTTTACTTCAAGGTTATGAATGATGAGCCAGTTATATTGCTACTATATGTGGATGGTTTATTTTTGATGGGAGAAGAAAAACTCATCACAGATTGCAAGAAGAAACTCGTTGCAGAATTTGAGATGAAAGACCTAGGCCCAATGCATTATTTCTTAGGTCTTGAAGTTTGTCAGAGCCCAGAGAAGATCTTCCTTAACCAAGGGAAGTATGTAGTTGAAATACTGAAGAGATTTGACATGTTGGAATGTAAAGCCATGACCACACCCATGGAAACGAATTTGAAGCTCCTGGTTGATACTTCGTCAGAGTTGGTTGATTCTACTCTATACAGACAAATTATTGGATCGTTGATGTATCTGACGAATACTAGGCCAGATATATGATTTGCTGTGAACACCTTGAGTCGATATTTGGTGGAGCTTAGACGTGTTCACCTTGTAGTTGCAAAGCATGTGGTGAGATACCTCAAGGGTACGTTGGATTATGGTCTATGTTATACTGGAAATCATGACTTCAGACTGTATGGTTATATTGATTCGGATTGGGCTGGAAGTGCTTCAGACAGAAAGAACACCGCATGATGTTGTTTCAGTTTGGGGTCAGCCATGTCATGGAAAAACAGGAAGCAATCCAATATTGCTCTTAGCACGACAAAAACAGAGTACATTGCAACATGTTCCGCCAGTTGTGAAGCCATATGGCTTCAAAAGTTGTTGACAGGTCTGTTCGATCTGGAGATGGAAGCCACCGTGATTCTATGTGATAACCAGAGCTGTATAAAAATGATGGAGAACCCAGTGTTCCATGATAAGTCGAAGCACATAGAGATCCAGTACCACTACATTGTTGGTATGGTGCAGAGGGGATATGTAAAGCTCCAATATGTTGGCACAAATGAGCATGTTGCAGATGTGTTGACTAGGCCTCTGTCTTGTGTGAAACTTGAGTACTTCTGACACAAGCTTGGTATTGTTTGAAAGGACTTCCCTTGAAAGGGGGAGTGATGCTGATGACACTGTGGTATCCTGACCAAGAATGGGTAGCTTTATTAGGATTTTGTATCCTAGGGGACTGATCATCCTTGGGCAGATCTCGAAGGTCCGGTAAGGACGGTCTATCATAGTACCTGTGCGTGTATATGCCAACTATGGTTAGTAGTGGTAGCTCAATTAAGATTTTATATTCTAGGGAATCTTATGATTTCTGGGCAGATCCCGAAGGTCCGATAAGGACGGTCTGTCAGAGTACCACTGATGTTGTTGCTAAAGCACATGTCTCATTCTGTTGCCACATGTTGATGATGATGTTCCAACTTCTTGTTGCTGATGATGTTGTTCTAGCTTCGTGCTGTTAATGATGTTGTTCCAGTTCCATGTTGTTGATATTGTTGTTTCAACTTCGTGCTATTGATGTTGATGTTCTGGCTTCATGCCGATGATGATGATGATGTTTCTCTAGCTTCATGCTGCTGCTGATGATGATGTTACTCCAACTCCATCCTGTAAACGATGATGATATTGATGTTGAGAACAAATTTCGATGATTTATAGATGTGCCAGTCGGTGTTCCAGATGTTGATGGTGATGCTGTCCTCTCCTTCTCTCGATGGTGTTGTATTGAGTCATGTCAGTAGAATACTCTTCTCGTTAAGGGGGAGTGTTGAAATATTGTAACTTCGAAGAACATTCTAATTATATTTGAGTTATTATTGTACAGATCAAATTCCATTTTTGCGGATTGATCAAGTTGGGTCTTGTATAAGATCAAATCCCGTTTTGTGGATTGATCAACATGTATTTGTATGGTGGTATTTGTAAAGTCGGCCCCTAGTAATTATAAATTGGTTTTAGCCACTTCTAGGAGAAGTCAGCTCCACCAAGTGAAGGGACACAACCCTAACGCCACCTCACAACTTGTATTTATATGTGAGGATGGTGTCTCATTTGAACACACTCACTCACTCATCTAGTGCACATATATTGAAGGCAGTTGCAGTTGCAAGAAGAAGTTTAACGAAGAAGAAGAGAGGCGCATGCTTGGTCTTGGTTTGTCTTTGTTGTTTTGGTCTTAGTCTTGGCATTGTATTGGCAATCTATTATTGAGGAAGTTTTTGCTGGGTTTTCTTTCCCATGAGGTTTTCCCCGGATAAAATGTTGTGTTCCTTGTGATTGTGTTTCTTTCAGTGATCCTCTTTATACTGTTGTTTTGGAAATGCATTGAATGCTCATGAAATTTGGAAATAACCTAATAACAACAGTAAAAACTTAACAAGATTGACCCCTAATTTATGATTAATAGGGCACCTATCAGACGAAAAATCTGATTTGTACATGTAATCCTCATGCTTACCTAAGCAAATTGAAAGTGGAAAAGATGGTGAACAAGAAAATGCTAGAACTTTTCTGTGGAGATACAGTGAATTCATTGGCCCAAGAAAGCAAGGAATTTCAATAGTCTATTGCGTATAAGTGGTATTCTGAGCTTTCTCTTGATGAAAAACTTAAAAACAAACTATGTACTTTAGGGATAGCTAAGGATGGTTGCGTACCTTAAGTGTTTGATTTTAGAGAACTAGTAGCATGGTGCGCCTGTAGATTTGATTCTAAGCATTAATTGATTGAGGTAGAGGAGAGTGGAATAACTCCTATCCTTTTGACGCCCAATACGTTTAGAAGGATGCTGCGACTTCCAGAAGCAAACAAGGTTCTCAAGCTTTATGAGGTAGACGCCTCCCTAGACACTCAAGGTGGTGGAGCAAATCTATTCATGGAGTTTTTGGCCCAACCTCTCGTGGAATCCTCGAGCCTCAACGATATTAATATATGCAAGTTGTCTCAACCATATAAAGAGTTTGTGTGGCTTTTTGCATGACATGTCGGCCAAGACTCAATGACTTACATTCCCAGCTATGTTTTATATGTCCTCCACTACTCGGTACGAGTAAGGGTCATTTTTGATTGGGCCCAGATTATTTCAAATGAGATTTCCCACCAATTGTCAAACTACATTCAAATTAAGAGGTTCTGCATGAACTCTTACTTGGATCTTGCTTTGATATACTGTAATACAATCGAGGGCATGCCCCCAATGGGTAATATCAATTTTGATGAGGATCCTACTCAATTTTGGCACCCCGCATTATGGAAGAACAAGGTGTGCTCGTTTCACCATAGATAATATCACTATATTGTCACCCAACCATAGGCACAAAGGCCACCCCCGATCACCTTAACCTTGACAAAAAAAATAATTTCGGAAGCAATCACTAGAACCAATAGGAAACCAAGGTAGCGTACCTCTCTCCAAAGCTAGCGTACCAAGCAAAAAGTCCAAACCATAACCAAAGACCAGGTCACCATTGCAGCAACTGCAACTCTCCACTAGTGATGTACACCACTAGTCCTTATGCAGTTGTGAGAGTGAGTGAGTGCAAATGAGCTCAAGCGCCCTCTATTTATAGTCCTCCAAGTGACCTAACTGGGCCGATTTCTTCTTCTGGAGGCTAATAACTTAATGTAAGTTATTCTCTTGAGTCGACTTGTCTTCTAGGGTTATTAACCAACTGTTTAGGGTTTCTCTTGCTTCCCGAAATATTCTAGTCTCGTCAAAGGTTACATGTAGAGGTTAATACCTCTTGCAACTACCATAATATCAACACTCCCCCTTAGATAGGGAGGTATTACAAGTAATGGTCTTGAGCACAAATAGACCATTCCACTGGTAACAACACCAATAACCACACATGCTATCTCATGATCACACAGATCAAATCACAAGCACCAACATCAGTATCCAACACTAGTGATAGTCTCCATGGCAATCAAAATGCCATCCAATAGAACACAACTGTTCTATCCAAGTAGTATACAACTACTGTCCAATGGTATACAACCACTCCCAGTAGCTCACAACTACTAACCAGTGACATACAATCACTACTAGTGGATCACATCCACCACAATAACATATGGCCACTGTCCAGAGACATACAATATCCACAACAATCATTTCAAATGATATCATCCTGCATAAAAAATGTCATCAACTACATCACCTCTAAGCTGTACTAGCATAATGCGAATGCATCATATCTAAGCTGTACTGGCGTGATCAAGAGTATCATCTACATCATCTCTAAGACGTACTAGCATGAACATAACTAGCATGATGCCAATGCATCATCTCTAAGATGTATGCCTACCTCTAAGTTGTAGTCGCATGATGTAGATCAATGCCTCATTGTGTCACCTCTAAGATGTATGATCATCTCTAGGCCATACTAGCATGACATATCAAGCATGATGCCAATGCATCATCTCTAAGTTGTATGCCACATCTAAGCTGTACTCGCATGATCATATCTAGCATGTCACGAGCCCTCCTGCATCATCTCTAAGCTGTATGATCATCTCTAAGCCGTACTAGCATGACATATCTATCATGATGCCAATGCATCATATCTAAGTTGTATGCCACCTCTAAGCTATACTCACATGATCATATCTAGCATGATGCGGCTCACCAATATCGTTTCTAAGCTGTACTAGCATGATGCAAGCATCATCTCTAAGTTGTATGTCCACCTCTAAGCTGTACTAGCACGATGCTCCTCAAGCCACTGTATCAACAACTCCAACCATCTGTATCATATCTGAGATGTACTAGCATGATCATATCTAGCATGATGCAAGCATCATCTCTAAGCTGTATGTCCACCTCTAAGTTGTACTAGCACGATGCTCCTCATGCCATTGTATCAAATCCAACCATCTGTATCATATCTGAGATGTACTAGCATGATGCAAGCATCATCTCTAAGTTGTATGATCATATCTAAGCTGTACTAGCATGATACATATCTGCAAGTCACTGACAGTCCATGATGCCACATATCAGTGCTCCCTCCCAATCAAGGAAGTCATCTCCTCCCTTTCAACCAAGGGACCAATCTCCACGATCCTCAGCTTGTCCCTCAAGTATGCAAACTTTATCTTGGACAAAGGGTTCGTCAAAATATCTGCAGTCTTCTTATCAGTGGAGATATACTAGAGAACTAATTCTCCCCTCTAGACTTTATCACGAAGGAAATAATACTTGATCTCAATGTGCTTTGACTTGTCATGGAACATTGGGTTCTCTGAGAGCTTCACACAACTCTAGTTATCACAATATATCACGGTCGAATCCAACACATGATCAAACAGTCCATAAACCAACTTACAGAGCTGCATTGCTTCCGTACAAGCATCACAAGCTGCAATATATTCTGCTTCTGCAGTGCTGAGTGAAACCGACTTCTATTTTTTGCTAGCCCATGAAATCATAGTAGAACCCAAACTGAAACACAATCCATAATTACTATTTCTATCTTTCGTACTCCTTGCCCAACCTGAATCAGTAAATCCATGTAGCATTACTTCATTGTTTGAGGCATATCTCAAACCATACTTTATTGTCCCATGAAGATATCTCAAGCTCTGCAGCCACCCAATGTTCTTGTCTAGGTTCCACCTGGAACTGGCTCAACATGTTCACAACAAAGCATATGTTCGGCTTAGTATTTACCAAATACATCAAGGAGCCAATCAATTGCCAGTACATAGATGAGTCTATTGATTAGAATCAAAGTCTCTCAACTTCCTCAAATCTGTTACCATGGGAGTTGCCATGGATTTGCAGTCCATCATCCCAAACTTCTGAAGGATCTTTACAACGTACTTCCCTTGTCCTAGGAAGACTTCACCACGCTTCTGCCACACTTCTAGTCCCAAGTAGTAGTGCATGGGACCAAGATCCTTCATATCAAATTCAGTGGATAACTCCTTACACTGAATAATGAGAGGCTCTACACCTGTCAGGAGCAAGTCATCAACATATAACAGTAGAATAACAGGTGCATTGTTCACAACCTTGTAATAGAGATTTGGATCAGCATGACTCTTGGAAACTCCAAGTCTCGTTAAATAACTATCAATGCGTGCATACCAAGATCTTGGAGCTTGCTTGAGTCCGTACAATACCTTCTTCAATCTGCATACATGGGTTTCTTTTGGGTGTACCTCAAAACCTTGAGGTTGCTCTATATATAATTCTTCCTTAATCACTCCATTGAGGAAGCTAGTCTTTACATCCATCTGATGTATGCTACAACCCATGGAAGCTGCTAGAGATATTATGGCTTTGATAGATGTATATCTGGAAACCAAAGCAAACTTTTCATCATAATCTTCTCCGTCCTACTGAGAGAACCCTCTAGCCACAAATCTCTCCTAGTAATCATCGATACTTCTATCTACAACATGCTTTATCTTATAAACCTGCTTTGAAGTGACTACAAACTTCTCTTCAGGTCTCGACACAACTTCCCATACATTATTCTTCATGATGGATTGGTATTCTTACATCATGACCTTCTTCCATTCTTTCTTCATAATTGCTTCCTCAAAGGTGGAAGGTTCTGCATTAACCAAACTTGTCATGAGTGCCGCATAAATAGTGAACATTTTGGGTTTCTTGCTTTGTCTGAAAGTACTAGTTGGAGCCTTGTGCTTTTCTGCTTCCTGCAAAGTAGTTTCAAGCCATGTTGGTCTTTTCCTTGTCTTAGGTGTAATAGTTGGTTCCATAGGTTCATGTGGTGTTTCTTGTTCTTCATTAGATTGTTCTAGAGAACATGTACTTTCTTCTTTGGCATCTTCATGTTCCTCTTCTTCATTGGATTCTATAGGTTCTTCTATAGACTTTTTAAATGTAATCCTTTCATCAAAAGTTACGTCTCTACTTATTTCAATCTTCTGTTGACCTAGAACATAAATTCTATATGCTTTTGATGATTCACTATAACCAACGAATATTCCTCTCTTTCCTGAGGGTTCCAACTTATTTCTCTTATCCTTTGGAACATGAATATATACAGGACATCCAAAGATTCTCAAGTGTTTAACGCTTGGATTATTTCCTGAGAAGGCTTCTTCAGGAGTTATGTTCTTCAATATTCTATGTGGACTTCTATTCTGAACATAAACAACTGTCATAACTTCTTCTCCCCATAGGAACATAGATAAGTTCTGATCATTCATCATTGCCTTGATTGATTCTTCAATGGTTTTGTTCTTTCTTTCAGCCACACCATTTTGTTGAGGATTGTGAGGGACAATGAGCTCCCTCCTAATCCCATCTTCTTTACAAAAGGAAAAAAACTCCTTGGAGGCGCATTCTCCTCCATTATCAGATCTTATTGTCTTGATCTTCTTATCTGTTAGGTTCTCTACTTCAACTTTGAATTCTTGGAGTTTGCTAAATACTTCATCCTTGGTCTTTGACAAATACAACCATGCCTTTCTTGAGAAGTCACCTATGTGTTAAGGTTTAAGCTATTATTAGAGTTCTTTGCATTTCAACAGACAACAATAGCATAAGATAGGATCACTGAGAAATACACAATCACAAGAGAGACACCATTTTTCCTAGGAAACCCTTAAGGGGAAGAAAACCCATCAAAAAATTCCTTATTATAGATAGCCAATACAATGCCAAGAGATAACTCAAACAAGTACAGAAAGTCCTCTCCCAAGAATGCACCTCTCTCTCTCTCTCTTCTCCAACTACAGCTCCAAAACTTGTCTCTCAATGAACAAGTGAGTGTGTGCCTAACAGAGGCGCTAACCTCCTTATTTATACAACACTGGCACGTGTGGAGGTGTATTTTCACTGGCAGGGCCGAGTTCTTCTTCTGGGTGGTTATAACCACCTTTAATATATTCTGGGGCCTCTTTAATATATTCTAGGGCCGACTTCTTCTTCTGCCTATTACAATTATATTTTGACCAATCCGCAAAAGGGGATTTGGTCCTTTACAATAACCGACATGATCAATCTGCAATGGGGATATATCCAATGAATAATATATCAATAATAATTCGAAGACACTTTGCAGTTACATTATTTCAACACTCCCCCTTAACAAGAAGGGTATTCTTCAACAACATCAGGCGAGAGAGAGGACGTCATCATCAACAACATCAGGTGGGTGAGAGGACAACATCATCAATATCATCTTGGAACACTGACTGGCGTATCTATAAATCATCGGAAGTTTTCTCATCGACAACATCGTCATTCTCAAAGGAATGCAATCATCATCTGCATCAATATGGATTAATATAAAACTAATACATCATCATCACAGCACGAGGCTGCTCACATCATCACAATACTGGACTGGCTTTACGTCACAGCTATCAAGCTGGAAGCACAGTACTCGTCTTGCTTTACGTCACATCAATAAAGTTGGAAGCAAGATAATGGACTGGGTTTACGTCACAATTATCAAGCTGGAAGTACAGTACTCGTCTTGCTTTATGTCACAACAATAAAGAGGGAAGCTAGATAATGGACTGGCTTTATGTCACATCTATCAAGCTGGAAGCATAATACTCGTCTTGCTTTACATCACAACAATAAAGCTGGAAGCAAGATACTTGTCTTTCTTTATGTCACAACAATAAGGCTAGAAGCAAGATACTCATCTTTCTTTACGTCACATCAAGAAAGCTGGAAGCAAGATACTCGTCTTGCTTTATGTCACATCAAGAAAGGTGGAAGCAAGATACTCGTCTTGCTTTACGTCACAACAATAAAGCTGGAAGAAAGATACTAGACTGACTTTACGTCATAGCTATCAAGATGGAAGCACAATATTAGTCACATCTCATCTCAACAACTAGAGTGGCTTTATGTCACAGCGCTTAGGCTGGAAGCACAGTACTAGGCACATCTCATGACAACAAATAGACTTGCTTTACGTCACAACCGTTAAGCTGGAAGCATAGTACTAGGCACATCTCATCACAACAACTAGACTTGCTTTACGTCACATCAATTAAGCTGGAAGCATAGTACTAGGCACATCTCATCACAACAACTAGACTTGCTTTACGTCACAACGGTTAAGCTGGAAGCATAGTACTAGGCACATCTCATCACAACAACTAGACTTGCTTTACGTCACAACGGTTAAGATGGAAGCATAATACTAGGCACATCTCATCACAACAACTAGACTTGCTTTATGTCACAGCGGTTAAGATAGAAGCATAGTACTAGGTATATCTCATCACAACAACTACTCCCCCTTTTGAGGAAGGTCCTTTTGGACTATACCAAGTTTATCTCGAAAGTGCTCAAACTTTACATGAGATAGAGGCTTGGTCAACACATCAACAACCTCTTCATCCGTGCTAACGTACTAGAGCTTTATGGCTCCTCTTTGCACCATGTCACGTATGTAATGATATCGGATCTCTATGTGCTTTGACTTATCATGGAATACAAGATTCTCTGTCATCTTTATGCAGCTCTGGTTGTCACATAGGATCATGGTTGCTTCCATCTCTAGGTCAAATAGACCGGTCAACAACTTTCAAATCCATATAGCTTCGCAGCTAGCAGAACACACAACAATGTATTCTGCTTCTGCTATGCTGAGAGCAATGCTGGATTGCTTCCTACTCTGCCATGATATCATGGTTGATCCCAAACTGAAACAACATCCTGAAGTGCTCTTCCTATCTGAGACACTTCCAGCCTAATCTGAATCAGTGTACCCACTCAATGTGAAATCATGATCTCCATCATAACTGAGACCACAATCTAATGTACCCTTGAGGTACCTCATCACATGTTTTGTAACAACTAGGTGAACATGTCTGTATTCTACTAGAAACTAACTCAAATTGTTCACAGCAAAACAAATATCTGGTCTGGTGTTCGTCAGGCACATCAACGATCCAGTGATCTGTCTATACAGTGTGGTATCAATAAATTCTAACGAAGTGTCGACCGACAGCTTCAACTTCATTTCCATGGGTGTATTCATGGACTTGCACTCTAACATGTCGAATCTCTTCAAGATTTCAACTGCATACTTCCCTTGGTTGAGGAAGATCCTCTCTGGACTCTGCCATACCTCAAGACCTAAGAAATAATGCATTAGGCCAAGTTATTTCATCTCAAATTCTGAGGCGAGTCTCTTCTTACATTCAGTGATGATCTTTTCTTCTCAAGTTAAGAATAAGTCATCCACATACAATAATAATATCACTGGCTCATCGTTCATAACCTTGAAGTAGAGGTTAGAATCTACTTTACTCTTGGTAAAGCCCAAGCTCGTCAGGAAACTGTCTATCCGGCCATACCAAGCTCTGGGAGCTTGCTTCAATCCATACAGAGCCTTCTTCATCTTGCAGACATGAGACTTCCTGTCTTCAACTTCAAATCCTTGAGGTTGCTCTATATACACTTCTTCTTTAATGACACCATTTAGGAAAGCTGTCTTTACGTCCATCTGGTGTAACTTCCACTTTATCTTAGCTGCAAGGGCTATGATGGTTTTGATCGAAGTGTATCTGGCTACATGAGCGAATGTCTCTTCATAGTCAATGCCTTCCTTTTGAGAAAAACCACGAGCGACAAATCTTGCTTTATGCTTCTCAATACTTCCATCATCAACATGTTTTATTTCGAAAATCCATTTGGAAATACCACATCCTTACTCTTCGGTCTGGGAACTATTTCCCATACATCGTTCTTTATTATGGATTGATATTCTTCTGTCATGGCATAAGCAAGTAGGCTCTTTCTCTAGGAGATCACACATCAAAGCCATATAACTGGAGAATGGCTTAGGTCTCTTTACCTATCTCGTGGTTCCTTCGGGAATACCATACTTCTCTCCATCTTGAATAAGCTCTCTTGCCCAAGCATGCTTTCTTTTATGGGAGATTGTCATCTGAGGAGGTTCTTGAAATTATACTATGTCATGATCTTCTAGAATTTCCTCATCAGGGGAAGCTACGACTTCCCTCACTGGTTCTGTGGCTCTGGGAACCTCCGTTACTGATTCTGCAGCTCCGAGGATTACATGTTCCTCTTCATATACTTCTTCAAGCTGACATCTTCTCGATTTCTTGAGCACTGCATCTTCATCAAAGGTCACATCCATGCTGATCTCAATGTGATGGTGACCTGGTATATAAATTCTGAAGGCCTTAGAGACCTCACAGTATCCCACAAATATTCCCTTCTTTCTTGAAGGGTCCAACTTGTTTCTTTTGTCTTTCGGAATATGTATAGATACTGGGCAGCCAAATATTTTGAGATGGCTTAATGTTAGGAACCAAATATCTGAATACAAAGTATCACAATAGATCCGAAGATATCTGAATACAATCACCACATAAGATATATGAAACCATATAGAAAACCACAACTTTATTATATCAAAACCCTTGAGGTAGGGCAACACCATACAATGGATCCTATTATGGAAGGGATCCTTTCCTATTCACTTGCCTCTTTGAGGGGGCATCCTCCTATTGAACTACTACTCCAAATACAATACTTCTTTTCATATCTTATTACATTGCTTGAACCCCTTTATATAGTGCTACCATCACCTAAGAACATTTTAGAGGAGGAATCTTCTAGAAGTAGAACCTTCTAAGAAGTCCTCTTACATTTATTATATCTAACTACCATAGTGGGCCTTATTTAATAATATAGTGGACCTAGTCCAC
>JASDQU010217778.1:20048-35834 GCA_032191745.1 Picea mariana | reverse complement strand
GCAGATGTTGAAACACGGAGCTGATTACATAAACCTAGGTCTATGTTGCTGAAACACAGTCCAAGGTCCCTGTTGCTGAAACACGGTCCGAGGCCCCTGATGCTGCAACACAGAACTGTCATACAGTCCGGAGTCGCAGAGGCTGAGACACAGAGCTGCTACGAAGTTAGAGCTGCAAATGCTGAAACACAGAGGAGACCGCCAACCAACGACGTTGAAACACAAGGAAGCCGTTACAGTTAGCGGTCAAGGCCGACATAGTCAAGAACGCAATTCACGTGGCTGAAATAGCCCGTGAATTGCGATTCTGAAACAACATCAGCAACTACGAGAAGAAGATGTTACTCCAATCATAACAGCAATACCTCATCCAACTCCTGTAATAGCATTTTTGTTGTGTGAGACCAGGACATCCTGCTCTGGTTTAGAAAGAAGATCCAACCAAAATATACATTGTAATTTTTAGATATATTGCATCGAGGAGGTTCCCTCTTTAAATAAGGGGAATTCTTCAGTCGAGGATATAAGTTTTTATGTATTGAAGAGCTTGCGAGAGAGGGACGTGTAATTCATTTTCTCATACTGTAACACGACATTTTGATGAATAGAAGACATCTTTGATTATTTCCTTCTAGCTTTCCTGTTCCAGGGGAATCTTGTGAGAAGGGAGGGCCCAGCTTCTTCACAAGATTCACCCGTTAGTTGTAGAGTGTGTTCTCTGTTTATGTGTGTTTGATTTTCATATGCTGAAACACTACTGTTAATGAATTCCGTTTTGCTGAAACACTGAACTCTGTCTTAGTTTATTTAAATTTCGTAATTCTGTTTATCAGCAATCTTGTGTGATGATTTTATGAGGTTAGCCAGAGATTGGGTTAAGGGTTCCTGCTCAGACAGGAAGGAATCAGAACATCYTWTCYTCTGTAGATTYCYTTTAYTRMTGCAAKTTTGATTAGCCAGAGATTGGGTTAAGGGTTCCTGCTCAGACAGGAAGGAATCAGAACATCCTATCCTCTGTAGATTCCTTTTACTGCTGCAAGTKTGATTAKCCAGAGATTGGGTTAAGGGTTCYTKCTCAGAYAGGAAGGAATCAGAACATCCTTTCTTCTGTAGATTTCCTTTACTGTTGCAGGTGTGTTAAGCCAGAGATTGGGTTAAGGGTTCCTGCTCAGACAGGAAGGAATTAGAACATCCTTTCTTCTGTAGATTTCCTTTACTGCTGCAGGTGTGTTAGCCARAGATTGGGYTAAGGGTTCCTGCTCAGAYAGGAAGGAATCAGAACATCCTATCCTCTGTAGATTACTTTTACTRCTGCAAGTGTGCTAGCCAGAGATTGGGTTAAGGGTTCCTGCTCAGACAGGAAGGAATCAGAACATCCTTTCTTCTGTAGATTTCCTTCACTATTGTAGGTGTGTTAGCCAGAGATTTGGGTTAAGGGTTCCTTCTCAGACAGGAAGGAATCAGAACATCCTATCCTCTGTAGATTCCTTTTACTGCTGCAAATTTAATTAGCCAGAGATTGGGTTAAGGGTTCCTGCTCAGACATGAAGGAATCAGAACATCCTTTCTTCTGTAGATTTCATTTACTACTGCAAGTGTGCTAGCCAGAGACTAGGTTAAGGGTCCCTACTCAGAAAGGAAGGGATCAGACCATCATGTCCTCTATATTCTCAATTTCACCAGTGTGCTAAACAAAAATAGGGTTCAAGGTTCTTGCTTAGAAAGAAAGGAACTAGCTAGCCTTATTCTCTGTTAGATAGAGTTATCTTTTTCTGCATTACTGTCTTCATGAAGAGTGTCAGTACTGGAGTCTCTGTTTGAGAGTAAGGGTCTTGTTCTCTGATTGTAGAGTAGTGTTCTTTCCTGTTGCACGTATTATTTTAATGTAATCCAGGATTCTTAGATTAATCTTTAAGACCTGCAATAGGAAGATTGCTTTCCTGTGATTTAATTCAGAACTTCAGTTAATTCCAGCAAGTGTGACTAGTATAGCTTCTTTTACTACAACTGTAAGTTGCTTTTGGAATTGAGCGTATATAGTGCGTGGTTATCTTTGAAATAAAAAGACTTCCCTGGGTTGATAATTTATGTTTCACTTGGTTGTTTGAATTCAATTAAGCAATTATAGTGACCAACGCAGCGCAGGACAATATTCAATGACATGCTCAAATGAGTTGCAGTAACTGCATGTGGTACAAGGTGTTTGACAATCCCTTGCCAAATTTCTTGGCTGTGCATAGTTATAACAAATTATTTGGCCTCTACCTAGACCCATACCTCCTCATCCACTATAAAACTCTTCGTCTTGTACTAGCGGTTCGTGGTTCTATTCAAACAAGTTAACCAGAGGGACCTCTTTGAAGATTCTTCCACTCCATGTATGTCCCACCTCTACGTCGTTGTCGCTGTCAAAATTCTTGAACATTAGATTTTCGATTGGACCAACTTTTGTACCTTCAAGATTTTCTTCTCATGAAATATCATCTTGATCTTCAACTTCAAAAAATGTAAAAATTTTCCTCTAGGTCCCTTGAAGAAGTATCTCTCTACTTGGCTATATGATTCTACTCTATCAACAACAAACTCAGTGATATATCCTCCAATGGTGATATCGAACCAGTGATCTACTTCTCTCGACACGATGTTATCAACTCTCTTGACCTTCTTGATCAACGCCGACGTCCAAACCACAGGTGGTCTAGATATGATCTCAAACTAGGTATCTACTAACCTGTCTAACCACTCGTATAGCTCCTGATGAATTCCTCCAAAGAAAATCTCGTGTATATCAGTAAAGATATACCTTCCCAACCAGTCCTCGGTGCTAATCTTGGGGTTCTTGTTCTGGTCTTCTATGAAGTCCGTTTCTTGGTCTTCTATCCACTTCTGAATCTTTGTCTTCTATGGAAACCACCTTAACATTCCCTCAAGAATATTCTTGTTCCGGCAACGAAACCATTTGTTGGTATAGGGGTAGACCCAGGGTTCAGCTCCAAGAGTGCGCCAACAAGCCCTAACTACGAACCTTTCGAAAACACCTGCAATGCAGATGAGGTCTCACCCGAAATAACTATAGGGGGGGGTTGTAGGACACATGTGTCTACAACTAGAGGAAATACAAAGTGGATCCAATACAAGAACAATACAACATCTAAATATCAGTCATCAGCTTAGATCTACTTCACAAATTTATCTGTCAGATCTAACATACTAATGTATCAACAAAGAAACAAAAGTAAAGAACACATCATCAATCACACACAACACAAGATATAAGTGGTTCACCCTCTCCCTAGGGCTACTTCCACAGAATTGTGCTTTATAATATATTAAGATGAAAGCATACAGTTCTTATCTACACTCTTAGCTAGCAGATATTCTCTCTTTCTCTCTTCTCTTTGCCTTCCCTCCCTGCACACCCAGCTACAGGGTTGATCTTCGTACCCAGCTGAAGATCTTACAACACAGACTTACCTCATTTCTCAATGCTTCTCTCTCTCACTACAATAATCACTCATAACTATAACAAACTTGGAACGAACCCTCTTCCCTCATCTAGGTTCTTATTTATACATTACAATAGATCATCGACAGTCTTAGGACAAAACCTATGTGCCAAAACCCTAGATACCAAAAACCTAGGTGTCTAAAACCCTAGGTCAACTTGACCCGCGTTTTCAGGGCTTTGTCAGCTTGTCTTTCCTTCCTTCTCACGCGGTGCCCCAAAGCATCCAACGATGGAATTTTTCGCTTGCTGATTTGTCCATGATTTGTCTTCCTTGTTGATATGTCATCCTTGATCTCCTTGTCCAATGACTTGCTTTCTCTTACTTCGCTCCATCATTTCCACTCTTCTACTCACTTTGACCCAGTATCAACACTATGTCTTCCGCGCAACTCACATTCTATCCTTTCTGCCTTAATCTTCGCTTACTTCCCTACCCAAGGGCCAAAACTCCTTCTACTATTGTCTCCAAACTGTGGAACTTGTCTACGAGTTCCCTTCCTCTTTCCTTGACCTACACAGATTTTCCTGTGAGTGCCTCCACTGATTCCATTAGTGCTCTTCCCTCTATCTGTGCTTGTGCCAGGATTTTCGTTTCCTCCTCCAACTGTGCGATCATTTGCGCTGCTTGTTCTTGGAGGGATTATACTTCTGCTTGTCGCTCTTGTTTCTGCATCTACACTGCTTTCAAATCTAACTGTAACTTCTTCATATCTTGAGTGCCCTTCAAGAACTCTGTGATTCTCATTGTCTTCTTCCTTTGTTTGAGCTCTTGTAAGGAAACATTGACTCTTTCCTCTTCTTGGTCCCATTGTTGGACCTTCTTGTCTTCTTCTAAGATTGTCCATAACTGCGCAGTGCTTTCGAATAGTTATTCTATTGCGCTTGCTTGTTTCTCCATCTCTGTTATTTGGAGTGTAGCTTCTTGTTTCCTCTGCTCTTGAATCTCGAGAGGATTCATAGGGTTCAATATTTTCTTTCTTTCCTCGATCTCTTTCTTGTATTGGTCAATTGTCTATGAGATCAGGCTAATCTTCTCCTCTACACTTTTCTCTAGTGATTTCACGATGTCTGGGATGGAAGCATAAACTGTTTCTAATCCCTTATCTAGGAATTTTTTCTCCTCTCTTGTTTCAAGCTTCACCTGCTCAACTACAAGTTCCAAGGAATCCTTGGAATTCTTAGTGTCCTGTAATTCTTCCGCATCTGTCCTTACACAAGATTGCATTTCCTATGAGACATTGAATTGAAGATTGTACATTGCCTTGGTTGGTATCCTTGCCAGTACGAACTAAACCTATGCCAGATCCTTCAGTGGTGTCTGGGCTATGGCTTCATCCATTTGCAACATGTATGATGTGATTTGGAAGTTTGGACTCACCCATGCTATGATTTGGATGGTGTCTTCGTCACTCGGCGCAGTCCTTACCTCTACTTTTGTTGCTGAGGGGAAAGGTTATGTTCCCCTTTCAAGCCTTTTCGTTGCTTTTATTTTCTCTAGGACCTGCCTTATGTCAGCCAACTCATTTTCTATTCTCCCTCGTTGGTGTTGGGCCTCTTCAAATTCCTCAGTTGCGCAATATTGTGCTCTTTCTGCGACGAGGTCGGCATCGTCCTCAATAATGGTGTTGCTGGCCCTCGACCAAGTTTTAAGTAAACATTGGTCATATTTGACCACTTTTGGGACTTCGAAAAGCTGGTCAAAGATGGAGCACCCAGGCGTAGCTGAGATCGTGGGATATCGCTTGTTTTGCAGGCTTGTGGACCCAGCAAGGGGTTTTCTAGGGTTATGTAATGGGTTAAGGGATGTCGGCCCATGGGTTTACCCGTGATTAGGCCTTATTGTAAATTTATAAATAAGTAGCTAGGCGATATAAGAAGTGGTTACTAGTTACTGATTGGCTTAGTGCATGACTAGTAGAAGCTTAGTGGAAGCGATGTAAGAGCTAGTGGTTGTCTATGTGAACGATCTGTTGTAAGTGTAATGTTGGCTTAGTGTGAGAGATTGTAAGTTTCTCTATGCACCAAATGGTGTAAGGATTTGTGCTAGGAAGGAGTTGGCTCTGTGCCTTGACCTGATTTTGGGGAAAGTGGATCTAGTGCGTTGTGCGTAGATCATATGTCCAGTGAGAAGCTTGGCTCTGTGGCTTTGTGCACAAGAGAAAAATGATGTAATAATATTGAATACTAATAAAGAAGAAGAAGTTGGTGGACGTAGCCCCACACTGGGGTGAACCACGTAGATCCTGCGTCTTGATGTGCTTTGTGCATTGTTGTTTATGTGTTTATTTGCTTAGTGTTGTTCTTATAACATATAATGAATGCATATGATGTTGTTGCTTACTTATAAATGGTATTTGAATGTTAGATCTGAGCTAATTCTATGTGCTAATAGGTTTTAAGGGCTTGATCTTGATTGTTACTACGTTGATTTTTAATATGGGTTAATCTGCAATGTGAATGAGAACCATAATATAATGCATATTATTGGCTAAGTTCTATGTCAAGTGTTGTAATCACAGATCCGTGTCCCAGCCTGGTTATAGACACCTGAGTCCTACAACCCCCCTGCCTCTACCTAGGGTGAGACTTCATCTGCTTCGTAGGTGCTGCCGAAAGGGCCGGTAGTTAGGGTTTCGTTGGTGCATTGTTGAAGCGTTGAACCCTTGGTCTGCCCCTGTGCCAACAAATGGTTCTGTTGTTGGGACCTGAAACTATGATTGCTGGGAACTGAAGAAAAGATAAATCTCTATGCGTAGATCTGTTTCTATAGTGCACAGTATTATACTTAACTTATGAAGCTCTTTGCTAAGAAAGAAGCATGATCTGAAGAAAAGAGGTAAGATCTTAAATATTTGTGCTCTAGTAAAGGTAAGATAAGTGGAATTTTTTTTCTTCAAAAGTATGAATCTAGGTATATTTGATAGATATTGTCCTAGTCTGAAAACTAGGGAACAATTAGAAGAAAGAGTTGATCTGGATAAATTTGATAGAAATAGAGAAAGATATGTTATTCCTATGCATAGACAAAACTTTTGGACTAATAAGAGGATGCAGGAACCTAGAAATATTTTTTGCAAATTGAAGGTCCAGCACTATGATCCCAGTGCGTAGTATAGGAGAGGCTGGGGATCGTTTAAAAGAAAGAGAGGATTAACACCGTGTTATAATTGCAGAAGACCGGGATATCTTGCTAAGGAATGCCCTGGTACAGGTCCTATTTGTCTTTGTTGTAAAGTTATTGGTCATGAGGTTGAGGATTGTCCACGAATGATTGTTAAAGTTGAAAAGATGAACATGAGACAAGAAAACTATGAAGAAGGTCAAGAGACTAAGGATATGTTAGAGAATCATATAGAAAAAGAGCCAGAGACTATGTCAATACAATTAAAAGAAGCAATAGATGATCACAGAGACATCGGTTTACCAAAGACCTTGAAAGAAAAATAGTACATAGTTACAAGAATATAAGACTTCGACATAGAATGTGTATTGGATGAAGAAACACATGTAAATATTATGCCAGAAAGCACTTAGGGAAATTTTGGGAAAGCCTAATATGGTACCTTCATTGGGAAAGATAGGCTTGTTTAAAGGAATGATGATAACCCTATGTGGAAGAGTTACTAATATACCTATGATTGCTCATGAAACATCGACTGAAGAACAATTTCAAGTCATTAAGTTTGTTGAGAACAATGCCCCTTTTTAACTTTTGTTAGGAAAGACTTGGATTGAGAAGGACCAAATTAGAAGAAAAATAGAGGAGGTAACCAGAGAAAAGAAAAAGAAATAACTAAGGGATCCCATAGCTATAAGAATAGAGTGACTAATAGAAGAACAAGAGGACAATTTGAAGCAACAGAGGGAAATTGAATTAGTTGTCAAGGCTAAAAGAATGCAGGAAGTCTTAAAGAACCTGTCCATGTAGGAAAGAATTGTATCCACCCCGAAAATAGTAAGAGAAGAGGTATTACCTTTGACCCCTTTGAAATAACACCAGCAACGCGAAGTTACTACGCTAAGAAAAGATAAGAATAAGAATGGAAAGAGGAATCCAGAGACTCAGATCATAGGAAAGAAGGAAAGGAATCTCAGTAAGAAGAAAGCCAAGTTAGAAAAACTACAGAAGGTTCTAGAGACGAATTCACGGGAGGAATATCTGCAGAACTTGAACCTTGTCGGAATAGCATAACCATGCAGAACGGGACTTCACCACGATGAAACTATATGACTGTTCGAGGCACCTCAACCTTTAGAATGACGCCCCAGAACGGCTAGAAACACATTTATTGTCAAAAATAGATCCATTGGATTGTTGAGACCATGCCATAACAGACAGATTCATATCAATTGAGGCATTCCTACTCGTTGGAGGAATATGTTACAACGCTTGCTTATTTAACCCGTCGGACATTGCAGCGTTATCGCTTTTTGAAACTGTGATATATGAGCTAACAAAGAATCCATTGTATCATGCTATGATTTCTAGACTTCGCCATCCATATGATTACCTCACTTGTTTGTTCTCATACCCAATTTATTTGGTTACAAGTGTGAATGTCGGGCGAACATAGTGCACTAGAGAAGTCTGTGGAGGAGATTATGATAGACCCCATGGCTGAGAGACTCATGTCTATAGGGATCCATGCATCGTTGACTGGTGGATTGCAAGAATCCCCATCGACTTAACAACATTATGGTCACACTTCTAAGAAACGAAGCAAACACCATGACTATATGGCTAACGCGAAGTAGATCATGTCATTCTTATCATAGTACATACCACCTTTGGCTGGCGCGGTGAACCATGAAAATATCCCACGTGATTTTGAATACACGTTTATCACTGCGTACATCCCAAAGGGGATACGCGTAGTTGGACCTCTGTTAGGACACATCCTAGCTTTGAAGAACAATGACTTCAACATCGAAGACCAGAAGAACTATGCGATGCTCGCACCACATTGGTATTTGATGAATACGACTGGGAAGAATCCGTGCATAGTCTCTCAGTCGTGGATAAAGGAGCTCGTGTAGTCAACGATCCTGAATGTGATGAAGATCCCTCACTTTGGCCGACACCAGGAGGTTAATGCTTGTGTTAAAATCCTCCTATCATGTTATCACAAAGGTTATCTATGTCTTGACAGACACGTCACTATGGATTCGGCGTTGATCCACCTGATCACAGGACTAAGCATTAAAGGACTAGACCCTCACCAATTCTACCCAGGGAAGACTTCAAATCGCTCCCTAGCACAACACATAAAGGAGGATTATGGCGATGTATAGAAGGGAAAGCGAGGCTATAAGGTAGCATCCATCTAGGATGGCACAATGTGCCTATATTGTCAACTTATAGTTGGTAAGATCGTCAGAAAGACCTGTCCAACAAAGGTCACAGGCTTCGTAGTAGACCTCGCAGGGAAGTGCATAAAAGGAATTCAAATGAACTAGGTGAGCTACCTCATCAACGAGCTCGAGAAGGACTACCGTGAAGTGAAGGATCAGGGTTATGAGTTCCATTTTAGTTGGTTATTGGTTTTAATTGCATTTGTCACTTGGAAAATGACGGAAGGAGTGACATTTCCGAAAGTTGAGCCATCAGATTCGTTGGCCACAAGGTTCTCTACCTTATGGTACACGAATAACATGTTGAAGTAGTGACAGTCGAATGATATCTTCCATGCTTATTACCAGCAGCTGAAGCGTGATATTGATGCATGACACCGAATACACTTCACTAGTACAGATTGTTAGCAAAGTTCCACACAGATCGACACTTTATCTACATCACCACGTGCAGGGATGAGAGTAAGGAGGAACTATAGTCCTATTATATGTTGATCGACGAAGACATGGGGGAGATCACCAAAGAATGGCCAGCAAAGTTCCTTGTACCGATGGAAGATGCAGAACTCTATGACCCTGACATCATCAGAAGTCTCTTGGTCACCTAGGTCGAACATGATGGACAGACTAGCGTAAAGAAAAACAATAGAAAGGATGAAGTGCACAACATAGAAAGTGATGAGGAAGAAACCGCCTTAGAGGAAAGTAGGCCTAATTCACCTGCAGGAAGAGGAGGAGACGAAGTAAACCAAGAAGAAGGAGTGGAAGAAGGAGAAAATCAAGATAAAGGTGAAGTGACACTGCCAAAGGATCCCCCTACTGAGGCTGAAACATAGAAGAAAAGGAAGGTTTCCCCACATAAACCTTTGGAAAGAAAGAAGACTCGAGCTAATAAGCCTCAGTAGAAGAATGTTCTCACAGTGGACGATGTCGATCTCATCATCGCAAAAGTGGAGGACGCTTCAGAGCATATTTTGTAGAGACATGGAGCAAAGCAGGAGACACTGTATGAACAAATAGAGAAAGAGCTCAAAAACATACAGTAAGCCATCGATTCAAACCACACATTACCTACTGTGCCTTCTTCACTGAATATTGCAAGAATTGGGGGATGAGCCCACCCAATTACGAAGGTTATCAGATGCAATAGAGGCTCGACTTCATCACGTCCAACAATAAAAGGAGCAGGCTACAGAATCCCTAAAGAAATAGAAGGAGGAGGTCTTAGAGAGACTTCGAGTTGTGCAGAAGGATAAAGATGAAATTAGGGCGATGTTCGAGGAGGACAAAGAAAACATACAGAAAGAAAAAGACTAGTTGCTCATAGAGAAGACTGTGGTTAAAGAAGCAGTGACTAAAGCACTTTGCTCTATGCAGGGCTTGGCATAGGAGGAAGAAAAGTCAGCTAAAATTCAAGTGGGGAAGCTTGTTGAGGACATTCAACAGCTTCAAGCAAGAGTGATGGAGTTAGAAATTCAAGAAGTGTCGAGCACTCTCCAAGAAGTGTGTGATCAAAGGGAATAAATAGCCAAGAGCATAGTAGAAAGAATCAGGGCACTCGCCTCAGAGTGTAAGAAGTTGAGTGATCATAGTGTGCAGACCTGTGAGCACCTTGCAGAAGATATGGAGCTGAGGAAGATGGAGGCACAAATCCAGGAGGTGAAGCAGCAGGCATCCACTGTGCAAGCACAAATGAATATGCTTACTGTAGTTGAGAAAATGAAAAGATCACAGGAACAATGTGGAGTCCAGCAACAGATTACTGCCATCTAGAGCAGAGTCATGGAAGTTAAACAAAGACTCCAGCTGGTGCAGGATGAAGCCTACATGCTTTTTGAAGAGATTGAAGGACAAGGTTCACAGCTGGAACAAGTGGTTACGACAGTAGAACAACGCCTGGAAGGGCCTGCTACAAAGAAACTTATTTAGGAGTTCGCCAAGCAAGAGGCTCTAGAGAAACAACAAGTCGAAGCAAGTCGAGCGAAGCTTGAGGCCTTCGAAGCAGTGTTTCCTAGATCTAAGTGACTCGCGACAAGTCACAGGTGAGTGTTGGGGGCTTGTTGGTCCTCGACCAATTTTTGAGGAAATGTTGGTCGTGTTTGACCACTTTTGGGACTTTGACAGGATGGTCGAAGATGGAGCTCCTAGGGGGAGCTAAGATCGCGGGATCTCGCTTGTTTTGCAGGCATGTGGATCCAAAAATGGGTTTTCTAGGGTTATGTAATGGGTTAAGGGATGTCAACCCATGGGTTTACCCATAATTAGGATTTATTGTAAATGTATAAATAAGTAGCTAGGCGATGTAAGAAGTGGCTACTAGTTATTGATTGGCTTAGTTCATGACTAGTAGAAGCTTATTGCAAGTGATGTAAGAGCTAGTGGTTGTCTATGTGCACAACTTGTTGTAAGTGTAATGTTGGCTTAGTGCGAGAGATTGTAAGTTTCTCTGTGCACCAGACGGTGCAAGGATTTGTGCTAGGAAGGAATTGGCTCTATGCCTTGACCTGACTTTAGGGAAGCTGGGTCTAGTGCGCTGTGCGTAGATGACCTGTCCAGTGCAAAGCTTGGATCTATGGCTTTTTGCATAGGATAAGAAGGATGTAAGAAGCTTGAATAATAATAAAGAAGAATAAGAAGTTGGTGGATGTATCCCCACAATGGGGTGAACCATGTAGATCCTGCATCTTGATGTGCTTTGTGCGTTGTTGTTTATGTGTTTATTTTCTTAGTGTTGTTGTTATAACATATAATGAATGCATTTGATGTTGTTTCTTAGTGCTTAATGTTATTTGAATGTTATATATGAGCTAATGCTATGTGCTAAGAGGTTTTAAGGGTTTGATCTTGATTGTTACTATGTTGATCTGTAATAACGATTAATCTGCAATGTGAATGAGAACCATAATCTAATGCATATTATTGGATAAGTGTTATGTCAAGTGTTGTAATCACATATATGTCTCCTAGCCTAGTTTTAGACACGTAAGTCGTTCAACCCCCCCTTCCTCTACCTCGGGTGACACTTCATCTTCTTCACAGGTGTTGCCGAAAGGGCCGGTAGTTATGGTTTTGTTGGTGTGTTGTTGAAGCATTGAACCCTGGTTCTGCCCTTGTGCCAACAGGTGTATTCCGACAGCTTCTTATGAGCCTTGGAATTCTTGTGTGCTACCCCTATGTGTATAATTGGTCACTTGGGTGGCCCGATTTCTTGTGGGGTGACTTCCGAGGGGATTTCTTGTGTCATTGTTTCCCCCACTCTGTGTTCACCCTGTGCTGGGGAAGTGTCCTTTTTCCTTTCATGCACATCCTTCTTTGGCGTATTGCCCTTCTTCTGTTGCGTTGGCTTCTGAATAGGCTTCCTATTTTGTGTCGTATTTTTAGGCACAGAGCTACCTCCTGTAGGTGTCTTAGATAACCCTGCTTCTACCTCCTTTCATGTAGGAAATTCCTTAGTAATGACTGGGATCACCCAGTCATCTTGCCAGTTTCTCATTTCCATTTCTACCTTTTCTTCACCGATGTAGTATCACAGCTACAACAAGTCCTTCTCTATATCCCTACATGCTTGGACCCACATGTTGTGGCAAGTAGCTCTAAAGTTTTCTATGCCTTGGTACAACCTCCAGAGTGATTCTCCATGTATTTTTTATGCTCTCCTAGATGTCACTTGTTAGGACCACACAATGTACCTTTTTGCCTATACTTTTTGCCACTATTATACTCTTGATCACCCATATTTAAACTCATACTATCACTTTATCTGATCATTCCAAAGGTATACAACGTCCCTTCTCATTACTATACGTTTAATTTGTTTTTCATAATATTTTACATCACTCTCGTACTTGACCATTGATTAGAAATGCATAAGTGTTCAAAACTATAGATTAGCATTTGAGGCCCGTTGCTGAAACATAGAACTGTCACACAGTCCAAGGTCGTTGTTGCTTAAACACAGAACTGATGCTGAAACAAAGAGCTGATGTACAGTCCGAGGTCGCAAATGCTGAAACACAGAGCTGTTACACAGTCCGGAGTCACAGATGCTGAAACATAGAGCTGTTACACAGTCCGGAGTCGCAGATGCTGAAACAAAGAGGAAACCGCCAGGACCGACAATGCTGAAACATAAAGGAAGCCATTACAGTCAGCGGTCAACAAAGCACCAACCGTCGCTCCTACATAAGAATGCCGACACAGTCAAGAGTGCAATTCACGTGGCTGAAATAGCCCGCGAATTGCGATGCTAAAACAACATCAGTAGCAACGAGAAGAAGCTGTTACACCAGCCGTAACAGCAATACCTCATTCAACTCTTGTAATAGCATTCTGTTGTGCGAGACTAGGACATCCTATTCTGGTTTAGAAAGTAGATCCTACTAAAGATAGGACTCAGATACACATTGTAATTTTTTGATCAATTGTATCGAAGGGGTTCCCCCTTTAAATAAGAGGAAATCATCATTCGAGGAAGCCAAGTTTTATGTATTGAAAAGCTTCAGAGAAAGGGACATATTTCATTTTCAGACTGTAATATGATATTTTGATAGATGAATAAAAGACTGCTTTGAGTATCCTTCTCTAGCTTTCTCGTTTCATGGGAATCTTGTGAGAAGGGAGGGCCCACCTTCTTCACAAGATTCACCTGTTAGTTGTAGAAGTGTGTTAGTATAATCTATGTTTATGCTTTGATTAACTTTTGTTTGCTGAAACACTACTTTTAATGAATTCCGCTTTGCTGAAACACTACTGAACTCTGTCTTATTTTATTGAATGAAATTTGTAATTCTTTTTATTAGCAATCTTGTGTGATGATTTTATGAGGCTAGCCAGAGATTGGTTTAAGGGTTCCTGCTCAGAAAGGAAGGGATCAGAACATTCTGTTATCTGTAGATTTCAATTACTTCTACAAGTGTGCTAGCCAGAGATTAGGTTAAGGGTTCCTGCTCAGAAAGGAAGGGATCAGAACATCCTGTTCTCTGTTGATTTTAATTACTTCTGCAAGTGTGCTAACCAGAGATTGGGTTAAGGGTTCCTTCTTAGAAAGGAAGGGATCAGACTATCCTGTTCTCTGTAGATCTCAATTATTTTTCACAAGTGTGCTAATCAGAAATAGGGCTAAAGGTTACCGCTTAGAAAGGAAGGAATTAAATGGCCTTGTTCTCTGCTAGATAGAGTTAATTTCCTCTGCATTATTGTTTTCATGAAAAAGTGTTAATAAGAAATAAAGTACTGAAGTCTCTGTTGAGAGTAAGGGTCCTGTTCTTTGGTTGCAGAATAGTTGTTCTTTCCTGTTGCAAGTGTTATTTAATGTAATCCAGGATTCCTTAGATTAATCTTTAAGATCTGCAATAGGTAGGTTGCTTTCTTGTGATTTAAATCAGAACTTCAGTTCATTCAAGGCAAGTTTGATTAGTATAGTTTCTTTTACTACAAATTTAAGTTGCTTTTGGAATTGAGCATATATAGTGCGTGGTTATCTTTGAAATAAAAAGACTTCCCTGGGTTGACAATTTATGTATCACTTGGTTGTTTGAATTAATTGAGCAATTATAGTGACCAACATTTTGGCGCCGTTGCCGGGAAAGATAGCTATAGATTTCAAAAGTACTTATGATTTCTTTTCTTTAGATAAAAGGAATGCATGAAAGACCCCAAAGATACTAACCCTACAGGTGGCAAAGGAAAAGGAAAAGGAGGAAGAAAGACTTACATTGACGAAATTTTATCAAAGTCCGAATCTGCTACTCAACAACCAAACCTTCGAAAACAGAACTCCCAGCCTTCATTTCGAGCAATTTTTGGAACAGAGAAAGAAGTTTGGAGTCCTGAGACAGTCCATAAGCTAGTAGGAGACATTGAGGACAGAGCAAGTGCAGCAGGGGAGCAGACAGAGGAAAACATGGATGAGTACAATGAGGAATTGCATCACGAAGAACAGGCAGGTCCTGAAGGCGAGGTAAAAGATGAAAATTCTTTCTCTACACTAGGATTTCCTATTGGCGATCTCCCTAGAGGAGAAACCCCCATGAAAAACATTCCACTCTCAGCATTACCCAATTTTCATGGTTTATCTTCAGAGGATCCTGATGAATTTATGTTTGAGTTTGATATATTATGTAGAAGTTATGATTACGTTTCTAATGCTCAAAAACTAAAGTTATTCCCAGCAACACTAAAAGGGAATGCACTAAGATGGTTTATGAGTCTTGGAGGCCATGTAATCACAACATGGGACCAAATGAAATAGAAATTCCTGAACAAATACCAGGACTACTGTCGAACGAGAGAAAAGAGGGAGGAGCTATTTAAGATGATGCAGAAAGAGGACGAGAATCTAGAAGACTTTGTAGAAAGGCTACAATACAATCTAAAAAGATCCAGTCATCCCAATGTAATTAAAGATATTCTCAAAACTATTTTGTTAAAATGAGTAAGGGATGACTGTCTAGATATGCTGAATATGCTTGGAAAAGGGGACATATCCAAGGAATCATATGATGAAATTGTCAATTTATGCAAAAGATGTTCAAGGGGAGCTTCAAGAAACAGATTAAACAATAGGGACACCACATTTTCTAGAGTCCAAAAATTATCCAGCGGGGGAGCAACAAGAGCCGAGATAGGTAATTTACTTGAATATTTTAAAACTGAAATGCTAAGCTCTTTTGCCTCACAAATGGATACCCTGCAGATTAAGAAAAATAAAGCAGAAGTAGAAGCAGCCTTGTCTATCTTTTGCTCCCAATGCAGAGATAAGCACCCAAGAAGAGAATGTCCACTGGACAAAAAGTCAATCTGCACTATCTGTGACAAAGATCATGATACCCAAAATTCTCCATCTTTACCAGGGATCAAGGCAGCATTACAACCAATGGATGAAGAAGTTGAAGTTGTCTATCTGATGACACAAAGAAGACAATGGC
>JASDQU010217777.1:0-18107 GCA_032191745.1 Picea mariana | reverse complement strand
TGTTGAATTTGTTTGATGGTTGAGGCTCTCTATGAGTTTCCCTTTTGAAGTAGGGTTTCTTCCTTCCTCCTTTTGTATGAGTAGCTAGGGCTTGATCATCATCCCTTGCTAGTAGTGCTTCACGGTTAGCTACCCTTGTCTCTTCTTGGATGCATTCTTCCCATAAGCTCTCAAACTGTAGTTTCTCCTTTCTGGCACATATCATCTGGATGAAAGCATCCCAAGGTCTTGTGAGACCATTTAGGGCCGTCATTACGAATTCGACTTCGTCTATGGTGTCTCCAATCGCTTTTAACTGTTCTTTAATTTCTGAGATTCGGGAGAAATATTCTTGAATCATTTCTCCTTTCTGCATCTTGGTATTCTTCAATTGAGATCTTAGGTTCATCTTTTGGTTGATGTTCTTTCCTTTGTATAGTTTGCTTAGAGAGTCAAACATCTCTTTTGGAGTTTTCTTGGATGATACATACGGGATCAGGTGGTCTTTGATTGAATCTGCAAAGATTTTTTGAGCCCTGATTGAGTCCTTCTGATGCTTTGCTTTCTCTACGACATCTTCAGGTTTCGCCACTTCTTCTTTGATGATTCTTGCTAGGTCATTCTCTGCAAGGATCAGACCGATCCTATACTTCCAGGCACGAAAGTTGTCTATGCCTTCTAGTTTCTCAACAAGCTTTGTGCTTGCAGACATCTTGTACTTGAGGCTATGAAAAATGACCAAAAATGAAAGTGCTTAAAATAAAGTTTTGACCTTACCAGGAGGTGCGCTTGGCTGAGGCGAGTAGCCTGGTGTACTTGGATCTAAGAAAATCCAATTTTTTGCCCCTTCAAATCTGATTTGCGGATTTCTGGACTGGTGCTTCTGGTACTTTTGTGAAACTAGGGTTTCACTTTTCGGGAGATCCATCCACTAAAAAGGTGCGCTCTAAGTGCCAAAATGATCCTTGGGGAAGGGCGCAACTTTCTAGGTGGTCTTGGAGCTGAAAAGATTCACTTTTGAAAAACCCTAATTTGCAGGTACTGCAACAGTGACGTTTTTCTCTTGCGAAATATGCTTCCTTCAGGTTGGCTCTGATACCATGTTAATGTTTTATGCCATAATTATAGTTCTTTGCATTTCAATAGATAAGAGCAACATAAGAACAAGATCACTGAGAAATACACATTCACAAGAGACACAACATTTATCCTGGGAAACCCTCTAGGGGAAGAAAACCCAGCGAAAACTTCCTTATCATAAATTGCCAATACAATGTCAAGAGATAACTCAAACCAATACAGATAGTCCTCTCCAAAAGATGCGCCACTCTCCTTCCTCTCTCCAACTGGTAAGTTGCAGCTTGCCTCTTAGAAATGAGCAAGTGTGTTGTGTGTTAAAGTGAGGCGCTAGCCTCTCTATATATACAAGTCTGGCACGTGTGAAGTGTCTTCACTGGCAGGGCCGACTTCTCACTCTGGGTGGGTAAACCCACCTTTATTATATTTCTGGGTCTCAATAATAACTGCTGAGGCCGACTTCTTATTCTGCCTATTACAATTGTCTGTTGACCAATCCGCAAAAGGGGATTTGGTCCTAATACAATTACCGACATGATTAATCCACAATGGGGATTAATCTTATAAATAATATATCAATAATAATAAGAATTCTCTTTGCAGTTACATTATTTCAACAAATACTGTTCATAAAATTAATTAAGTAATCCATAAAATCATTCTATATCAAACATAAAAGATCCAACACCAACCAAACAATCACCGTGATCAAATGAACAACTACTGTGTATAATTCAAACAATTCTATGTATTAACTTGCTCACTGTTCGTAATCAAATCCTTAACACAGTGTCATCAAAACAAGACAATATGCATTCCACAACAACCTGTAGAAGAGTTCTGCTTCTTCTCATTTATCCATTTAATGTTTTAAAACAATTCCCAAATGAATAAACAGTCACTTAATTCCACTCTGTTCAGCTCTAAAACATCAAGACTATCCACGAATTATTTCATTCATCAAACCAGAGACAAAAATCGTGCCCAATTTTATTCCTCAATTCTGTTTAACAATTAAGTTGCAATGGGACCATACTGTCACAGAACTTGTACTCATCTTTGATATCAACTATACACAGTGGACAGTCAACAACAATCATCAATATATCAAATTGCAACAACCCTGACTTTCCATTTAAATGCACAACAATCACTACTTCGACTTATACGATGCTGTATGATACACAAACCAATCAACAAAACGCAAGAGCGTTACTGCAACTGTAAATGTCTATTTACTCTGGATCTAAACATCAAATGACGTTGAGTTATCAATCCAATACAAGGAAACAACGACAGTATGCCTAAATCCATTTCTCAATTCAATTAGACTGCAACAAAACCATGCTGTTATAAAACCCGTGCCCATCTTTGATGGCGTTATAAAACCCGTGCCCATCTTTGATGGCGTAATCAAACAATATCTATAACATACACAGTGGACAACCACGCCACAACTATTACGATTGGAATACTCCCATTTGGCAATTCAAAACACACAGTCACAACAACCATCAACTCAACAACACATGCTGTAGGGAGCCCACACATACCAATGCATCATGCACGAAGCATGTTGCGACTTAATCAATTATAAACTAATGCTGGGTTAACAATTCAATAATTACAATGTAAGAGACAACGACTGTGTATTCAATCGCATTTCTCCAATCAACCAATTAACCATGCTGAGCTTATCAATTCGATTGTCATAATAACCAATGCAGTGACTAAATACCAAAACCAACACCACTGTCAACATAATCAACAGAGACGAGCCAGTAATCGAACACTGTCGACAATACACCACCAACTCATAACAATCAACAATATACCCGACAGGACATAACGGTTCCCTCTATAAAAAAACCGGGCTTGAGAAATCAAGGGTTCGCTCTGTGGACCAACACAAGGAGACTGGAGTCGACCCCCAACATCGGGTGAGAACCTCTGAGACCAACGGTGCACACACATGGTATACCACCAATAATTTCGCAGACAGGATGACAGTTCATGAGATAGGAGAGGCTATGAACAGAGGAGCAAAGGCTTCGTTTTGGTCTCGTAACAACACTTAGAACATGCAGGGTATAACCCTCGTGGTTTTCCCAATCAACCAAAGAATGCTGAGACAAAACAGAGCAGAGAAATAACAATCAACCTTAAGCAAGCCCTTTGGCATAACGGGCATCATAACCCACTACACAAACATCATTAACATGAACGAACCCATACCCAAGTGAAACGATACGCAGTGACACAAGGTGTTTCAAACCCAACAACCCCATAACAACAAAACGACTGGGTATGGTGATAAGAATGCGTGGAGACAGCCAACCAATCTGGACCAAATGAAACCCTTCAACCAAGACCAATAAGGATGACAGAGAGCCTTAATGGCTTCTAACACTCAGAATGATCAATGAAACTGTGACTTCAAACATTATTGCAATGAAAACCACACCAACCATTCATTCCAGAAAAATATCATAATTTTACACAGTTGCCAGTCTTCAGAAAAGCACAGACCCATACATCACCGAGCCAATATCTATTTCATAACCAGAGCGGGTTCATGGATGGCAAAAAGACATACCTGTAACCGATAAAACCTTAAAAACACGAGCTTAGCCGAGCAGTTCTTCCTCTGCTTGAAAATCGGAGCTTAACCACAACGAACACAATTGAACAATAGCCAAGCCAGGGTGACGACCAGTGGGAGGGGTATGGAGTGACGTGCAGTAAATGCACGTCGCCTCCATCCTCCAGTCATTCAATTCCATAGTACACGCTAGCCCACTATTCCATTAATTCATTCAATCAAACCATGCATCGAAAACAACATCCACTATTTTCCAAAAGCGCCACCCTATGCCACATTAACCACTGCCAACCATACTATAACGCATATCACATAACTCAATAAGTCATATAGCCACTAACCCTGTTAGCTAGGACTAACAACAGTTCTTTTAATTCCAATGCATGTAGTGTAGCATATTAGTATAGTCTAGTTTCTTCCTTTTGTATTTTGTTTATATTGCTTTTATCTCTTTTTAAATGCTCTTGTGTGTTGTTACTAACATGTCTCTTGTGCAGGTGTCACAGTAATGAATCTAGGAATAGATAGCAAGGGTAACAATGGATAACATAGGCCAACGTAACATGAAATTAGAGCCTAGAGCAATAGAAACAACACATAACATGCCTTATCCATCATTCATTTGTCGTAATTAGAACCAACACATAATAGGCCTTATCAATCGCCAATAAAACAAGATTTCATCAATCATGTAGAACCCTGTAAGCATTGTCGAACAACAACATAAACATAAATAAGAACCAGATCTGATCTCCCAATCTACAAGGCCACCTACTAGTATTATATATATCATTAGCTTATAATTAATAGGCTTTAGCAATACTTTATGGGTGAAATCCTCGTTGCGATTTTAATCGTCAACAATGTTGAAAGCCACGCCATGGGCTACAAGGACCATTCTTCCCACTTTGGTCACTATTGTGAACTCAGGAAGAATGACTGTCCTGGACCATTTTCCCTCCTCTGGCCACTACTGTGAACTCAGGGAAAATGTATGTCTTGTACCAATCTCCCCACTCTGGTCACTACTGTGAACTCGGGGAGATGGACCATTCTACCTGTCTGGGCAAAGCCCCAGGAGAATAGCTGTCTTGGACCATTCTACCTGTCTGGGCAATGCCCAAGGAGAATAGCTATCCATGGTACATCAACAATCTGTTCTGCCTGGACCATTCTTCGCCTGGAGAATGTCTGTCCACCAACACACTGACTATCCATGATTACATATATCGACACTCCCTCCCAACCGAGTAAGTAATCTCCTCCTTTTCAACCAAGGGAGGGTATCTACACAAGTCCCAGTTTGTCCCTCAAGTATGCAAACTTTATCTTGGACAGAGGTTTTGTCAAAATATCACCTGTGTGCTCATCGATGGAGATGTAATGGAGAATCACTTCTCCCTTCTGGACTTTATCACGGATAAAATAGTACTTGATCTTAATGTGCTTCGACCTATCATATGGAACACGGGGTTCTCTGAAATATTCACACAACTCTGATTCTCACAATATATCATAGTCGAATCCAACACCTGATCAAATAGTCCAGAAATCAGCTTACAGAGCCACACTGCTTTCGTACAAGCATCACAAGCTGCAATATACTCTGCTTCTGCAGTACTGAGTGCAACAGACTTCTGTTACCTGCTAGCCCATGATATCATAGCAGAGCCCAAACTGAAACATATACCAGAAATACTCTTTTTGTCATGTGCACTCCCTGCCCAATCTGAATCAGTAAATCCATGCAGTTGTATGTCACTATTTGAGGCATATCTCAAACCAGAATTTAGCATCCCACGAAGATATCTCAAAATGTGCTTTGTAGCTATCCAATGCTCATGTCTAGGTTCCACTTAGAATTGGCTCAACGAGTTCAGAGTAAAGCAAATGTCCGGCCAGGTATTAACCAAATACATCAATGAACCAATCAACTGTCGGTACAGGGATGAGTCTATTGGATCAGAATCAGAGTCTCTCAGCTTCTTCAGATTTGTCACCATGGGAGTTGCCATGGATTTGCAATCCATCATCCCAAACTTCTGAAGGATCTTTACAACATACTTCCCTTGCCCTAGGAAGATTTCACCACGCTTTTTCCATACTTCTAGTCCCAAATAATAATGCATGAGACCAAGATCCTTCATATCGAATTCAAAGGCTAGCTCCCTCTTACACTGAATAATGAGAGGCTCTGCACCTGTCAGAAACAAACCATCAACATAAATAGTAGTATCATAGTTGCATCATTCACAACCTTGTAATAAAGGTTTGGATCAACATAGCTCTTGGAAAATCCAAGTCTCGTCAAGTAACTGTCAATTCGTGCATACCAAGCTCTTGGAGCCTTCTTGGAACACTAACTACTCACTGTCTATTATATTTGCTTATGTGTTTGTAGGTTTACTCATGGAGTTGCGCATTAGGGTTTATTTGATGTTGATTAAGCAATGGAACAATAGATCTGAAGCATATAACATAATCAAGACAAGATACAACAAAGAACACCAGTATAGGACCAATAATGTTGGATCTGACCTTTATTTAGATAGTAGATAGATCCTTGAACAAGAGATTTGCAGATCTGGAAGAAAACTCCAATAATATCAAAGATGGGTTGCCAGCCGATACAATAATAAGCAATACAATGATAATAACCTCCGAAAGGCTTCCTGAAGAGAAGATCCAAGCCTCCAAAGGCCAACAACTACAAGAGAAGACTGAAGAGATGAGATACTGATCCAATATACTGCAAAACCCCTCCAACTGGCTGAGTTGCGCACTGTCCTGGCTGCTGATGAACCCCTAAGTTTCAGCCCTCCTCTTCCTGTCCTTCAAATGCCTCCAAACTTTCCCGGAATGTAGATCGGGCTAGTAGAATACCCTTGACCAAGTTTCAAGCCAAAAGGTGGAGTTCTGCCTCTCCAACTGAGCAAACCCTCAACTGGTTTGCGCCCCCCTGGTTGACTGAATCACCCAGATTTCGTCCTCACCTCTGGGAGCCTCCAACTGCCACCAAAATCTCCAGAATGATAGATTGAGCCAATACAAACAAGCTGGTGAAATCTCAAGATGATCTATGAAGATCCGGGCCACCAAATAAAGGAAACCTCTTCTTGCAGTGCGCCCCTCTCTCCTCCAAGTCGTGCCAAGCTCCAGGAAATAAACTGCTGGGATAACCTCCTCCGGAATAGACAAAAAATAATGCCAGGGAACCTACGAAAAAAACCCAGATGCTCCTTCCTTTCCTCAGATCGAGCTAAACTCCTTAATGTGGTGCGCCCCTCCTTGTTAGAAACCCCCTAGGCTGCGCACTAGCTTGCCTTTTCCACTAGATCATATCCCTGCAACACTGTAGAATGGTGTGGGAGGATTATTTCACCTACGGGACCAAGCTTGGATCAAGGAAGGTGGAATCTTTCACCACCGAGTTGATCTCTAGGGTTTTAGACTCAAAACCCTCAAAACTGCTTGTGCTCAAGAGCTCCAATGCAAAACATGATAATAATCTAGAATGCCTTAGAAGTGCACCCTGCCCTTTCTTTTATATCTCCAGTCTATTCATCTGTTGAGTTAATTAACCCCTAGGGTTAACTCTTAACGTAACTGACCTTTTCTTTTCTTTCGTTGAGTTATCCTTTTTCACACAAAGTCAACTCAGTAATATAATGTTGTGTTTAAGAAGTGTCTTCTGGTTAACTTTGTCCCCATGATGCATGAGACTATAGTCTAGTGGGGATGGCTAGACTACTGAGTCTCTCTGGATCTCTTCATCAGGAGGTGGGGGACATTACAGTCTCTGGATCTCTTCATCAGGAGGTGGGGGACATTACAGTCTCCCCTGCTAGAAATTGCTTGCCCACAAGCAATTCTGGACCTGTCTCCTAGATCAACTGTTCCCCTTCCCCAGTGGCATCCTCCATGGGTAAGTTCTTCCACTTGACCAAATATTCTTTGATGCTTCTTTTCCTCAACTTCTTCTCCCCGACTTAAAGTATCTCCTCCGGTATCAGTACCAATCGTCCTTCTTCATCCATAGGTGGCAATTCCTCAATAGGAGTGATATGCTTGCCAATGGCTCTCTTCAAACACGACACATGGAAGGCATTGTGTATTTTGCTTCCCTGTGGTAAATCCAACTCATATGCCACGACCCCTACCCTCCTGTTGATTCTGTATGGACTGAAAAAACGAGGTTGGAGCTTCTCTGCGCCACTTCTCTTAATGGATGCATGCCTGTACAGTTGAAGCCTCAAATAAACCAAGTCACCGACCTCAAATGTGCGCTCAACCCTGTGCTTTTCTGCCTATACCTTCTATTGATTCTGTGCCCTTTGTAGGTGGTCCTTCAGTTCCCTGAGTATGTCCTGACTCTGCTGAATCCCGGTCCTGAACCATGGGAGCCCTGTTGTCTCCAAAGGAAATCTCCAAAAATGAGAGGGGGTCATAGCTCTATAAGGCTCTAAATGGTGGCATACCAATGGACATATGATGGGTGGTTTTGTAGCAGTATTCCCCCAAGTGAAGCCATTTAACCCATGCCTTCTACTGCCTTGCCACAATTCCCGAGGTAGGCTTCAACCCATTTGTTGACTATCTCTGTCTGGCCATTTGTTTGAGGGTGATAATTGGTACTAGGTGTTAGGGCCATACCCACCAACCTGAAGAGCTACTGCCAAACTGTGCTCATAAACCTGCTGTCCCTATCACTCACTATGGTTTTGGGCAAACCATGCAACCTGAAAACCTCCCGGAAGAACAAGTTTGCAACCTATCCTGCACTGTAGTTTGTGGCATTGGAAAAAAAGTGCGCAAACTTAGTCAACCTGTCCACTACCACGAAAATACAATCTTTGCCCTGAGCCTTGGGCAACCCTGTGATGAAATCCATAGATATGCTTTGCCATTTGTGCTCCGGAATGGAAAGTGGCTGTAGTAATCCTGTTGGGTGAGTGTGTTCATCCTTGTTGGCTTGACAAGTGCTGCACTCCTTGATGTGGCACATCACATCTTCTTTCAAACCCTTCCAAGCAATTCTCTCACGAACCTGCATGTATGTCTTGATGAACCCTTGATGCCCTGCTACTGGTGAATCATGACATGCTTGTAGCACCTTGGCCTTAAAGGTTGATTCGGGGTCTAAGAAAAAATGGTTTTTTAAGTATATGATATCATCCATGATTCTAAAGTTGTCATCTTGTACCTGTCCATCCATCACTTTGCATGCAAATTTGTTTTTTGAATATTCTACCAAAAGGTGGGCCTTCCAATCCACTGAGATATTGGTCATGGAATAAACTGATGGTCTTCTGGATAAGGCATCTACTACCACATTATTCTTCCCTTTGACAAATTCTATGTCAAAGTCATAAGCCTGGATTTTTCTCACCCACTTCTGTTGCCTCTCATTCAAGTCCTTTTGATCTAGGAAGTACTTGAGGCTGTTGTGATCTGTCCTCACGACGAATTTTGCTCCAACCAAATATTGCCTGAACTTAGGCAATGCATGCATGATGGCTAGCATTTCTTTGTCATAGATGGTGTAGAGGAGCTTAGGACCTCTCAATTTTCGGCTTTCATAGACAATAGGATGCCTATTTTGAATAAGCACTACCCCAATGCCTGCCCCTGAGGCATCACACTCTACTGTGAAAGGTTGTGCGAAATATGGTAGGGCTAATACGGGGCATGTACTCATCACTTTCTTCATTTCTTCAAAGGTCGACTGTGCTTCTAGGCTCCACTTGAATGCTCATTTCTTGGTCAGATTGGTCAGAGGTGCTCAAAGTTGAGAGAACCCCTTGACAAACCTCCTGTAATAGCAATAGATGCCCAAAAATCCCTTAAACTTTGTGAGTGTCCTAGGTGTGGGCTAGTCAAGTATGGCTTGTATTTTCTCTTGGTGTACTTGTACCCCCTTCACTCCAATGATGTGTTCTAGATAAAGGACCTCTGTCATTCCAAATTTACATTTGGATTCCTTAGCATATAAGGATTTCTCTTCCATGATAGCCAAAATCTGCTCCACATGCTGAAGGTGCTCCTCCCAAGTTTTGCTATAGATCAATAAATCATCAAAGAAGACCAATAGGAACTTCCTCAGTTGCTTGTTGAACAAATGATTCATGCAAGATTGGAAGGTGGCTGGCACATTAGTTAGCCCAAAAGGCGTGACCAAAAACTCATAGTGTCCATAGTGACACCGGAAAGCAGTCTTGAAGATATCTTGCTCCCTCATCTTTATCTGATGATAGCCGGAGTGCAAGTCAATCTTTGTGAAATACACCGCCCCATGGAGCTCATCCAATAGCTCATCAATCCTTGGGATGGGGTATCTATTTTTGATTGTCTTCTTATTTAAAGCCCTGTAGTCAATACACATGCGCATTGTCCCGTCTTTCTTTTTCACCAATACTACTGAAGATGCAAAGGGATTGGAACTTGGCCTAATGTGGCCCATGTCTAACAATTCTTTAATGGCCTTTTCAATTTCATCTTTATATTTCTTGGGGTACCTGTAGGGAGTGGTGATGACAAGTTTCACACCCTCCTCCAACTCTATGATGTGCTCAAACCCCCTATCCGGTGGTGCCCCTGGTGGTATAGGCTCAAAGACCTTGTTGTGTCTGTCAATGATTTTCTGAATATTTGGCTCGTAGTGAGTTTCCCCCTTCTTGTCTACCCTGACTGATATTCTACACTCTACTGCATAAACAATGTCTTCCCTCCCGAAGATGGCCTCCATGTGTTTTGCTGTCACCACTCTCGGTGTGTTGCCTGTCATGCCCCTGAGAACCACCTTTTTCCCATTTTCTTCTGTGAAGGACATTTCAATGGTTTTGTAATTTTTGGTGATTGGCCCCAATGTACTAAGCCACTGCACTTCAAGGATGATGTTGGTGTCTGGAAGGTCCATAACATAGAAATCCTGTGCCAAATCATGCCTGCCCAATGTAAGCTTCATTCCTAGAATGTATCTGTCACAAGGCATGGTCCGCTCCCCTGCTACCTCCACACGAAATCCCTCAAATTCAACTGTCGGTATGTGTCTTCTTTGCAGTAGGGTTGAATCAATGAAGTTGTGTGAGGTACCCCCATCAATGAGAACCGAGACCTTCTGCCCTTGTAGCACCCCTCTCATCCTGAAAGTGTTGAATTTAGGTACCCCGCTGATGGTGTTGAATTTTAATGAAGATTTGTACCTTGGACAAGTGGTTCCTATGGGTTTTTAAACTTTTACCTAGGAATGTGGTCCACAACTTAAAAGTGGGTCTTTTTCATAAAGTCACTTTATAAGTGGTAAAGTGAACTTTAAATTAGAAAGTGAAAAGTGACTTAGGAACTTAAAGCACCAAGTGGGTTTTTATTTAAGTTGGGTGAGTGAAATTAAATAAAGTGAATTTAATGGAGCATTTAATTCTCACCGTTGATCTTGGGCAATGTGAGCCCTTGGATCAAAAGGGAAACCTAAAAGTCACTTAGGGATTCTAAAGGAGGAAAAAGGCCAAATGAGAATTCATTTTCTTTCTTGGAGAGATTGAGAGGTTGAGAGAGAGCAAGAACAGGAGAATAGTTTCCATTTTCTGAAGAGGAAAGAGCAGCAAAGAGGAGGCACGATTTTCAAGGCAAAGCTGGGCACGAATTTCGAGGCAGCCAACAGTGAAGAAAAATCCGTACGGTACGGATTTCGTACAGCAGCACGTTTCTCAAGGAGATGGGCGCATTTATTGAGCCGTACAGGTCGTACGGCCACCGTACAGTAGTAACAGAAATTCTGGGCACGTTTTTCGAGGAAACAGTACAGCATTTAATGCTGGACAGACCGTACAGTACGGCTGTCTGCACAGAAAACGAGGTGGCTGTGTGTTGGGTTTCTTCCAGTCATTTTCAAGCATGGAAAACGAGGAAGAGATAAGTTAAATCTGTTGGTTTTATTTTTGCTGATGTAATTTCCAGAATTGAAGAAATAAGAAGAACTCCCTCTCTCTCACTGGTTTTCCCCACACTGGGGTTTTTCCGGGATCGATTTGACCAAAAATTCATTGTGTCATTTAATGTGTGCTTGCTGATATATTTTCCGAGTTTTAAGACAGCCATTGAAAAGTTTATTTATTTCATGTGTTTCAGTCAAAATTTCATTTCGAAATTTAATGCATATTAATGTTTGCAAATTTCATTAATATTGGGAAAGGGCATTAAACTTTTTGGAGTGATAAGGAGAGACTGAAACCGGGATTGGGATAAATTGCAGGGTGAGAAAACACTAAGAAAAATCAACAGATGGATGCAAGTGTCACCTTTTTATCCGCTGTAAGGCCGTGACTTGCATCCTCCTCTTTTGCCTGTCCTGTGGCCTCTGCCTCTATGTTCTGTAGATGGCCGAAATCTTCCTCCTCATCATCTGAGATCACCTCAATGTAGTGGGCTTAGCCTTTACCCATGCATTTGTGTGTTGGATCCCATGGTTCTTTGCAGGTGAAGCACAACTGCTTCCTCCTCAATTCTCTCCTAGTGGGCTCATCCATCCTACCCCTTCCTAGGTCAAACCCCTTTGGGTCTCTCCCTCCTTGGTTCATAGTGTTGATGATTACAGTTGCATGAGACATCCTCCAGGACACAGACTGAGTGAGTCGGCCTGTGAGGAAGCCCATGAGTTGGGTGTGTGGCTCCTCCTGAGACGGAGATGGAATGTTATGTGCCCCTGTAGGGAAGCCCATGAGCTGGGTGTGTGGTTCCTCTCTGACACGGAGATGGAATGTTGTGTGCCCCTGTGTGGGGAAGCCCATGAGTTGGCTGTATCGTTTTGAGACAGAGATGAAACGATGTATTGGCCTCCTCTATGCAGAGAGTTGAGATGAGGTGATGCTCCAGATGATTCTCTTGTGTAACGCAGTGAGAAAGAGATCTGTTGAGTTGGACGTGCATGTGGCTGAGCACAGGTGAACGTGATCCTAGTGGCTGAGCACTAGTGAGTGTGGTTCTCCTGTGAGACGCAGTGAGATAGAGATTTGGACATCCTTGTGGCTGAGCACAGATGGATGTGCCCCTAGTGGCTGAGCACTAGTGGGTGTATGAGATCCCTTGCTATATTGTCCAAGAGTCAGACTTACCTGTAACCCTATTTGTGATGTAAAGGGTACAGGTTGGCCCCACCATAAAGTAAAAGATAATTATTGTAAAATATAATTAATATAAAAGATAATTAATATGGTAATTATTAATTATATTTTGAGTTATTGAGGTCGGCCCTATTGTGCCAATATACACATCATTTGATGAGATAAGTCTTATATAAATAAAGGTGAATCCCCACTGAGGAAACACACTTAACATTGTGTCATCTCATGATTTCAGAAGTTGTGGTCTGAAATTATGAGAATTACAGCACCCTCTTGTGTGCTAGGTTTGGTGATGGTGTGGGAGGTCTTTCTCTTGAAGAATATAGCAAAGGATTGGCTGGGTTTTCTTCCCTTGTTGAGAAGGGTTTCCCAGGATACTTCTTGTGTTCTTATGCATGGTTATTCTTCTTGTGATCTTGGTTTGCTGCAGTAGTTATGGTTCAAGTAAAAACTAAACAGAAAATTTAAAGTAAATGCATGAGCCATAGCTCATTGAAAATTCAACATGGTATCAGAGCAGACTTGAAGAAGACTTTTGCACAAGTTTGAAGGCAGGCCGGGGAGTTTCAGGGCTACTAAACCCTGCTGCTAGTGTAAAGGAAGGACCGGACCCTCACTTAAAATTCTGAAGTGAAATATGAGGCTGGCCGCAGGCCTCTAAGGCTGCCACAGAAAATGCCTAACAACAAACCCTAAAAACAACAGACTTAAACTTCTAGGGCAGCCGCAGCAAGGAACCAGGCCTGGCAGCTGAGGAAGAAGGCTCGTATTGTTGGTGAGGTAAGGCCGCAGGCATGTGGAGCATTTCTGTAGCAGCCACAGGTATCTAGCAGCAGTTTGAAGGCTGGAACAGCACCTTTGAGTGCTGACAGGTGGGCAGCAGCAAGGACAATTCATATATGGTTAAGAACACTTCAGAGCAATAATTTCGGAGTGAATATCAGGGCTGTTACAGAGTTATTGCAGCATGTTCTAGACCTATTATCCTATGCAGTTTCAGAGTAACCTTAGGCAAGGTCTATATATTTTTGACATCCATATTAAGCATGTTATAGGTCTGACATTGAGGGAACAGATCCGAGTAGGCTAAGAGACAAAATTGAAGCAGACCTTGAGGCCTATTCTGAGGCAGACTTCATGTTCAAGGTAAGTTTCTGATCAGTTCTCTTATGAATTGTTGAGGTCTGTTCCAGATCCCCTTTTAGACTAATTTCTGAGACAACTCTGAGGCTGTCTTTCCGAGGCATTTGGGCCGAATCTGAGGCTGAATTTCAGACCTGTAGTAACCAAGTTCCCAGCAGTTCTGTGTGCCTGCTGTGACCAAGTCTGAAGCAGCCTTTAATGTGAGTCCCAGGTTTGGATCCCAAGATATTTATGTGCAGGTCTGTTAGAACAAGTTCAGAAAAATTGCAGCAAGTGTTTCAGGGTCAGTTTGGGACAGTTTTGTGAAGGTTCTAAATCTGTGCAAGTCTCAGAAGAAATTAAGGCCAGCTTCCAGCACAAGTTTTGAAGATATTTAAGTGGAGTTTAGACCTGTTGTAAGTACAGATCTCAGAGGGCTTATTAAAGACCTTATCTGAGTGAAAACGAGAAAGGTGCTGTGACCAGATGGAAGGATAGTTCTGATATAAGGGAGCACATGAAAAATATTGATCAAGGGTGACAGAGTCCACTTCTTACAGCTACCAAGGCAAGGGTTTACCTTGCAAAATCCATCTAAGGATGATCTGTTCAAAGGTGTATTATGAGATCTTGCTACTAGAAGTATTCTAGCAAAACTTTTAATTCTAAGTTTGAAGAAGTTTTTGAAGAGAATTTCTGAAAACTTGTTTCAAGATTGACCCTTGAGGTAACCTTTGAACATGGGCTATATAGAAGCTCTAGTGGACATCAAGAGACTAAACTTGCAGCTAGTAATGTGAAAGGGTTCAAGTCCTTGTCACTATGAGACTAAGCTTACAGCCAGTGATGTGCAAGGGAAGCAATATTAGCCACCTCAAAAGAAGTCAAAGAATGCAAGCAAGAACGACGAGGAGTTCTTCTCTATCTCAGCTTTCTCAGGACGACCAAAAGCAAGATTGAGCATGATTGCAGACTAAGGTAAGTCTTGTACTACATTCTTAATTGATTTTATCATTACTCTGTAGTAGCTGTTTTTGATGATGAAGGGTATTATCCCTGGTGTGGGAGCCCCCATGACTTGGACCATGATCCATGGTACGGGAGTCCATTTTCATTTGGTTGTTATCCTAGTATAGGAGGCCAGATTTCTTTTTTCAGTGTTGAAGGGCCATGATCCCTGGTACGGGAGCCCATATTTCTTCTTGCTCTGTGAAAGCAATGGAGAGGCAGCAGAGGACCTGAGAAGATATGAGATGTCTCCAGGTTAGCAACAATGGTAAAAGGAAGATGTTTATCCTTCTGACTTCAGAGGGAGTTACTTGACTCAGAGGGAGTCAAACTATTTAAGAAGAAGAGACAATACCTTCTTCCCCTTCAGCAGTTCAGAGGGACACAATTATTGATGCAGTTGATCTAGTTGATCCCGTAGCTTCAGCTGATGGTTCCTGTTATCCCCCACTTTTAGGGATAACTAGGAGATCATGTCTCGAGGCCCACAGGTCCTAGACATGGAGTACCGAGAGCCAGATCGACTTGAGCATGGCCCTGGAGGGCCCATCTTTTCTCCCTCTCAGCGCCTCCACTTTGTCAGCAGCAGCAACATCCATCACCTTCGGCTTGGTCGTTATCAAAGATGGTTCTTGCTCCATGAGGTAATGAGTCTGAGTATCATGGTATGTGTCACTCTGATCCTCAAAACCTTTGAATATGTGCATTTAATTCCTTTTGTTTCTAACAAATGCTTGGATCTTATACTTATCCACTTGACCATGTCTGGAGGGAATGACAGGATGCCCTAGTAAGCCTGTGCCCATAGGTTTTGAGTTGCCACTGGGGGGATTTCCGAAAAGTCATCGTCTACTCCTGTCATATTACCACTTTTTCATCTTGCTTCCCGCTCATCCATCCCATTTCATTTGTCCGGGCATTGGGTTGGCTAATCATTTAAGGGTTGCACCTTGCCTTGTGGGAAGAAGGGGTTAAAGGCCAGGAAGGTAAAAGCAAGCTGGCAAAAGATAAAAGACTAAAAATAAAACCTTGAGATGCTTCGCCCAGGGATCCCCAAGAAAGCAATAAAGAGCTTCTCAGCAAGAAACCAGAGGGACCCATAAAAATAATAAAACAAGACCTAGTTAGAGGATAGGGGGTCTCATCACGAGTCAGCCTATTAGGTCCATGGGTACCTAGCAGTATGACACTACTAGCAATTGGTTACCATGCCAGGGTAGTGGCTCTTGGTTGCATGTCCAAGAGAAAGGGGGTCTCATCACGAGCCAACCTTCTCATTTCTGTGAAAGTACTTATGGGTAACACTGCCACCATTGGTCACCACGCCAGGGCAGTGTCCCCTCATTAGCTTCTTGAAGAAAAAACAATAAAGAATAAAGAATAAAAGACATGAATGGGCTTGGAAACATTTGCATTCAGGACAGGTGTAGCTCGCCTTCTACAAAGGCACCCACAGGTAAGCCCTGCATTTCCCTGCTTTCACTGCACCCCTTGTCAGGACATCCCTTATCCACCTCAGCCATTTGCATGACTTGGATTTAATCTCTTCCGGAAACATCCCTTTTACAGTGGACACTAGCCCTATAGGATGCCCTATCACCTCCTCCAAACTTGTATTGCAGATTTGTATAATGTCTTTGAGCACTTGATTGGGGTAGAAGGGGTTTTATGCACATGTTTAATAATATTGATGATGAGATGTGATTAACATTGCTATGATCCCTGTGACTTATGAGCCCATGGAGGGCGTATCTGTTGATGTGCAGGATCATACCCGACGGACAAGTACCACATTGGACAGGTACACATGGGGAGATGATTAGTTCGGACCTCCATGGGGCTGAAGAGCCCACCAGATGGATGCTTTGACCCCAGCAGGGGGCAGAGACATGACAGAGAGGTTTGCACTGGAGAAGAGGAGGATGTTCCACAGAGGCACCCTAGCAAAGCTTTACCTAGGGGGGTTGTGCCCTCTTCATTGGAAAGTTGGCTTTGGAAGGTCCAGGACGTCACCCAGGAGGCTCATGACGTCATCCAACTTCATGGACGTTTTGGGAGAGAGTCATGGCAGCTTGGCACGTGTGGCAGGTTGGAGAAGCCCAAGGAGGGCTAACGTTTTGCTCCAGGAGGCTGCATTTGCCCTAGAAAGGGATAACGTCACCCTAGAAGGGGCATGACGTCTTGCTTTTGCTTGATTAGGGTTTAATTTATGACAATTTAATGTAAAACAATATTATTGTGTATTTTGGCCTTGTCGGCCTTTTGATGACCTAAAATTTAATTAAGGTCATTGGTATGGTATATATTGAGGGTTTTTACTCTCATTTTTTCATCATCTTTCACTCACCACTTGGTGAGGTCTGAAATTTGCGCCCTCATTTAGGGTTTTTGGTTGTAAATTGGTGCACACTTGTTGAAGGAGACTATTTCTTGGCTATTTTGGCATTTCTTCTTGGTGGAAGGTTTACAACTAGGGTTTGGCTATTGGAATTCTTGGTTAATGTAAGTGAATTTCTGCAACACTTTTTAATTGAATGGTTATGGTACTATTTACTTGCATTTGTTATTATAATTTGCTGAATTAAAACCCTAGGTGACAAGCACATGCTAAGGTCCTTGTCTCATGTTCCTATTGTTAGCGACCAAAAACGCACTGGTATTTTTGGAGCGTTTTCTCAACTTTTATTTAAATACACCTATTTCTCAATTTTTTGGCAAATGTCTAGACCTCAGATTCTCCAATCAGCCTTGATAAGCTCCCTCGGCAAGCTCCTATTGATCTCTTTGCCCAAGATTGTTTTGATTTTGCCTCTAGACCTGCAATACAAAAATAAAAATAAAATGTTATTCATTTTAACCCTAGCCTTTGCTTTTATAATTGAAAAATCTCATCAAAAAAGAAATGTGCGCTTTTAAATATTCTAACCCTAAGCCTTTATACCAAATTCTATTTTGGGAGTTTCTAAAGCCAAACCAGGCCTCGGGCTTTATGGTTTTTATTAAAGTTTGGGAGGACCCACGGGCCTGTTAATGTTTTATGCTGATATTATAGTTCTTTGCATTTCATAAAGATAAGAGCATAACAACCACAAGATCACTAAGAAATACACATCCACAAGTACACAACATTTATCCTGGGAAACCCTCTAGGGGAAGAAAACCCAGCAAAAGCTTCCTTATCATAAATAGCTTATCAAGAG
>JASDQU010217776.1:6079-18033 GCA_032191745.1 Picea mariana | reverse complement strand
GGACAGGTACCAGAGGATCGGTGCACATGGGGAGATGATTAGCTCGGACCTCCATGGGGCTGAAGAGCCCATCAGATGGTTGTTGGGATGGCAGAGGCAGGACAGAGTTGTGACGAGCCCTTGAAGAAGAGGGACTCCCTCATCAGGACGCTTTGGCAGAGATTGACCTATGGGGGATCAGCCCTTGCAGGTGGTATGATGGCTTTGATGGGCAGGACGCCACCAGGGCAGACTGGACGTTTCCTGGAGGATGTGGCAGCGTGTTTGGGCCTTGTGGCACGTATGGTAGCTTGCAAGAGGCCCAAAGGGGCCAACGTTTTTCTCCTTGGATGCAGATTATGCCCTTAAAGGGCCAACGTCTCCCCTATAGGGGCCTGACGTCTCCATTTTTAGCTCACTTTTGGCATTTTTAGCATGTAATGTGACAAATAATTGAATAATGTAAAGTCAGCCTTGTCGGCTGTTTTTAATGACCTAATTGTTAATTAAAGTTCATAGAGATCATATATATTGAGGACGTTTTACCCTCATTTGGACATAACACAACTTGCTCTCTTGTGAGAGATACTTTCTAGTCTTTTTCTTGGTTATTCTTGTCTTTTGGAGTTGAGGCGCTACATCTTGGAGGATTATCTTTTGGCAGGTGCATGGTGCTATTTATCATTGGAAGGTTTACAACTAGGGTTTGATAAGCTTCTTCATAAATTTGTAAGTGTTTTTCTCATCAAAACTTCTTGAATGAATGGCTGTTGATTAAATATCTTGCATGTATAGTTACATTGTTATTATTTGCTTAATCATTAAAACCCTAGGGAGCCAACGCACAAGTAGGTTGTGGCTTCATGTCCCCATGGTAAAATCTTATTAGCCATTTGATTAGAGAAGGTTTAGCCTAGCCATAGCTACACTAGCCATTCTCTTTTCTAGAGTTAGTTTTAAACATAAATTGAAGAAAGAAAGCGTCCTAGGCCTAATTTATTTTACACCTAGGGTTTGCTTCTAGGGTTTTGAAAAGCCTTGTCCCCAAAACAACACTTTTCAGCCATAGATTTGTGTTTATTAGCTAGCTGTTTTGCCAAAAGAGTCCTAAGGAAAGAAGAAGGAGCATCAGGCCTAGCCTTAGCTACACCTGAATAAGCCTTCTCCTCTTAGGGTTTTTGATTTAGTAGCCCTGCCATAGCAGCACCATTAAACCTAATCCTCTTGTCCTTAGGTTTAAGTCTTTCCAAGCCATTAGTTTCTCTCCATTTGACTCTATTAACCCAAGGCACTAGTCTAGAAGTACAACGTTGAGCCTTTTTGTGCTTAAATACTCTTTTAAACACTCTTTAATTGAAACCCTAACTAACCCTAGCGTCTAGACTAACCCTAGTTTGATGATGACGTCTTGCCTTATTTGAATCTCTGCTTGGACTAAAAGTTGCGGCTGACTCATCTCTTTGTAGCCATAGAGGAATTAAGCATTTTCATTGGTTGATTTGTCAAAACGTTTACCTCTTTGACTAGCTAACCCTAACCCTAAAAACAACAACAGTATAGATGATGTCAAGCTTATTTAAAACCCTTGTTTGGCATAAAACGTTTTGACATTTGTCATCTATTTGGATAGACCTTGAGTTGTTGATTACATCCATAAGCTTGTTTGACAAAACGTCCGACTCATTGTCTTCAATTTTGACCTAATACTAGGGTTGACGTCACCCTATTTCTGCAATAGTGACGCAGCAACAATATTGGTGTATGAGCTTATTTACTGCATTGTGATACAACAAGGATTGATTGTGTATATTGAATGCCTTTACCATTTTGTATTTATTGAAGAAGTTCTATAAGACTTTGTCTTTATTAGTAATCATTGACTTCCTCAATAATTACATTTAATCATTGCTCATATATATATATATATTGGAGATAGTCATTAATACTTGAAGTACTAACCACTGCAGCACATTTTAGTTTTATTTGTCTTGTCTCGCAAACAGGTGCCATCCAGTCGAATATCTTCTTCTTTTGACTATCATATTGGCAGTAATCTGTGAAGGGAAGCTTACCTTAGCCTTTGAAACCTTGAACCTTGATCCTTCTCCTTCAGAACCCCAGATTACTAGGGACGTCTCCCTTGGGATTAGCCACCCTAAATAGAAAGATCCCCCCATCGAGGTGACAGTGGGTGGGGAAGCTCCTGTTATGCCAGTTTGAAGCCTTGACTCAAGCTACCTAAACCCTTCCTACAAACTGAGCGATAACAGGACTCTCGTATTAGGGATAATGGTCCAAGACAAGAGGGCTCTCACACCAGGGATAATACCCTTCATTATCAGAAAGCAAGAAACTACAGGTTAATCAAATAAGGAAAGTAGTATAAAACTTACCCTAGTCTACAATTATGCTCAATCTTGTATTTGTTTTTAGTGAAAATAATCCTCATCTCTCATGTCTTCAACTTTCTGAGGTGGATCTGGATCCATGTGAGCAATCTTTCTCTCTTCCTGGTAGAACAATTTCTCACAATGTGTCCATACTTGTCACATCTGAAGCACTGGACCTTTGACATGTCTTTTCTATGATAACCTGAATTCTTCTCGTCTTTGAATGTTTGCCTGAAGTTTCTTTTATTTTTTCCTCTTTTCTTTGTATAAGTGCAAGAGCATGATTGCCATCATGAGGGGGGTCTTCCGATCCTCTAGCTATAAGTTTGATTTCTTCCTGGGTATAGTCTGTCCATAGACGATCAAAGTAGGTAGTTGTTCTCTACCACTGATACTTTGAAGAAATGGTTCCCAATGTTTTGGAACATTATTGAGAGTTCTCTGTCTGATATGATTTTTCCAATGGCACCTAGTTGATCTTTGATCTCTAACATCTTCATGAAGAAGGTAGCAACGGTGTCACCTTTTGTCATCTTGATATTTTGAAGTTGGCCCTTGAAAATAAGAGCTTTGAGGGTGTTATTACTCTCAAACATTTTCTTCAATGCTTCATACATTTCATAAGTTGTCTTCATGTTGGTAATACGAGGCAGGAGATGATCTCTTACTGAGTAGATGATTATCTTCCTTGCCTTGACGTCATCTTCCTTCCTTTCTTCCTTCTCTTCATCGATAGTCGTCTCTGGTAAACCTCTTTGTATCACTGACAATAAGTCTTCTTCTTCAAGGGTGACCTGAAGTCTTAACTACCAAGAACTGAAGTTTCTTGATCCATCAAGCCTATCTTCCACCAAGGTTATGTTCATCATAGATTCTTCACAAACCCTTGCTAATTGGGCTAGAAAACCTAACGACTAGGGTAGGCTAGCAAACTTAGGTATTGTTGGGCTTATGACTGCTAACAATAAGGCTTGAAAGTTAGAAACCCTGGGGCCAAAAAATCCAAAATTGCAAAACTCTAGAAACCCTAGGGCCAAAAATCCAAAATTCTCGGAATTGCACTCTAAGAGTCTCTGGAGGTGCGTTAAAGGAGGTCGTACTCTCCTATGCCAATTTTAGCCCCAACGTCCAAGTATAAGGTGCTGCAACTGAAAAAGGAGGAGGTTCGTACGGAATTGCAGAAAACCCTAGAGGGTCGTACGGAATTGCAGAAAACCCTAGAGGGCCATACAGAATTGCAGAAAGGAGGACGACTGACTTTAATGTTTGTGCAATGGGTTCTTCAAGACCTATGCTTTGATACCATGTTGAATTTTCACTATGCTTGGTTCAAGCATGAGGTTTATTTCATTTTAGCATTTACTTGAACCATAACCAAATGCAGCTACACCATTCACAATCGCTGCAATAACCAAGATCACAAGAAGAAATACCATGCATAAGAACACAAGAAATATATTGGGAAAACCCTTCTCAACAAGGGAGAAAAACCCAACAATCCTTTGCTATATTCTCAAGAGGAGATCCTCCAACCATGAAACCCTAATGGACACAAGAGGGTGCTCTACTACCTTGAAACTTGTGCCCAAGAGGTGCGCACTTCAGCCCTAGAAGATGTACTTGCTGAAATTTCCAAATGGAAAGTGACTTGTGTGTTTCCTCAATGGGGAAATCACCTTTATTTATACTAGACTTGACAAACCAAAAGTGGTGTCTATTGGCACAACATGGCCGACCTCAATAATTCATAAAATAATTAATTATTACAATAAACATTAATTATATTTTACATATGGTGGAGCCGACCTGTACCCTTTACATCACAATTAGGGTTACAGGTAAATCTCACTCTTTAACAATATAGCAAGGGATCTCACCCACCCACTAGTGCTCAGCCACTAGGGGCACGCCCTCTTGTGCTCAGCCACAGGGACATCCTACTCAACAGATCTCTATCTCACTAAGTCACATAGGAGAATCATCTGGAGTACCACATCGTCTCAACTCTCTGAACAGAGGAGAACGATACACCCATCACACCGGCACCTTCACCTCTCACAGGGGTAGACATCGTTTCATCTCAAACGACACACCCATCTTATGGGCATCCTCACCCCACACAGGAGCATACACATCGATACACTCATCTCATGGGCATCCTCCCCCCACATGGGCACACAACGTCCCATCTCAGTCTCAGAGATGAAAGACACACCCACCACATGGGAACACCCAACTCATGGGCTCTCTCACAGGTCGTCTCACTCAGTCTCAGAGGAGAACGTGTCCTGGAGGATGTCTCACGAAGTTGTAATCATCAACACCTTTTACTTAGATATTCATACATAAGCCAGGGACAGGAGCATTGGCCTCATAGCGAGGGACATTGCTTAAGATTAATGATTGGGTTTTAACTTGGCTCTTCACCTCTTAGCCTTAAGGATTTACTTATTTTGGGCTTTAGATTTGACCCTTCCTTTTGACCTTTGGTAAGTCATACACGACCAGGATAATATTTTTATGTGAATGGAATGAATGACTTGGGGAGGTGGAAAGTTGTTAGTATGGATGAGATATGGATAATGCTATCTAGCCTAGACACCCAATGGTATAAGTTATCCCATGAAATGACACACTTCTAATAAAAAACATGTTCCCCAATGTACTACGAGGCAAGTAGTAAAACCATATGACGTTATGAAATGCCAAAGAACAGTCGTTAGGTGTTTACCACTTTACGATGAGCTAAAAGGCTATATCATCAAGTTCGAATAGGTATCAATACATGGAATGTCAAATGAAGCAATCGAGAACCATACCATAGTGTATTTGTCATTTGAGAAGAGGGTATGAAAGTCAGCTACACCACAACAAAGCTAGCATAGTCATGAATCTGTTGGAGAACAATGAAGAAGTCTGTTAGGATTTGGTGAAGATGAGCATAACACCTCATGTAATCAACAACATGATACCCTCACATTGGTATCCAAAAGCGTCTCCCTTAGAGGTGGTAACACCAACTTGTGACAAAATGCTCCCACCTTGGCATTGCCATTCCATATTAGTTGGTATCATAGCCTTAAGATTAGGGCCTCTTAGGAGGGTTCTGTAATTTTAGATTCCTTGGGATTTTCGCTACCTGAAATTCTCCTTGAGGTCTCAACTCCATGGTGTTCAAGTGATTTATAGGCACGTTGGCACCCATCTTTGTTGGTTTCAGTAATTGGTATGTAGGTAATTCATTGTGACTTGTGCATCTCTAAAAACATTCCGCATTTCACATTTTTTTACAAGATTTCTATGTTTATGTTGCAGTGACCGTTCTCATTTGCAAATGGCAAAATCATTAGTAACTTTCAGTGCGTTTTTCTATCTTTTTTTGTCCATTACAATGGTTTTTTAGCTTATTTTGTTGGTTTCTTAAGCCAAATATGTTTTTTTGGTTAGAATTATGTTGGTTTTTAACCCAATTATGTTGTTTTTCACATTTTGTTGTTCTTTTTTACTTACTTATGGTAATAGGTTTAACCAGTTTGTTGTTTCTTTACCCAATTCCATTGTTTTTCTCCATTCTTGAAGAAAAAATGTGGCAAGGGTCATGTTATCACACAAACTTGCACTTATTGAGCTAAAGTCTGAAAGCTCAAATGAAATCTTGCATAATTGAGAGGAAAGGCCACTATCACATCACCAACCCTCTTTCACTTCAGGACAACTCTCCTTTGGCTCAAGGGGGTTTCCCAGGATTAAGATTTCTAGGACTTAAGGCAAAGGAAGCTCAAGATGATGTGGAGAGTGAAGTCCAAGAATTTTTTTTTTGGTTAGTTTTAGTGTATGAAAATTATTAGAGGACTGGGGGTCAATGCCTAAGGATTGACCCTAGCGGGATGTACCCTCACAATCCCTAGGTATGATCCTTTTAGGAAAACGAGTTAGGGGATGTACCCTCAAAATCCCTAATGTTGACCTATGCTTTCATTGATTTCTAGCACAAGATCAAAGGGAAACTAGGTCAAGCCCTAGGGGGATAAACAATCTTAACCTCTAGAACTAGAAACTAGCCAAGACAAGGTCTAGGGGGGTAATCGATCTTAATGCCTAGGCTAGGTCTTAAATGCTTCAACAAAGTTTAAGATGAATGAAGTAAGGGAGGGGGATGAACAATCTTATTCCTTCCTTAGGTTTTCCCCCAAAATGAGCCAAGGATACAAGATATCATGCAACTATTAACCATCTAATAGAGCATCCAACATGATATACCATGAACCAACACTTAAACTTGAAAGGAACACTTACTCAATCAAGTCGGTATGCATGAAGAAAATCCAACTTCATAGAACATCCACAAAAGACAAGAAATGCATCCACAAATGATCTCACCAACAAAAAACTTTAATCCTCCATCCAATACAAATGCTTCAAGACAATTTCAGAAATTTCAAACCTTCTAAGGGATATCTCCCTCAAGTTGTTGTGTCAAAATGAGAGGAAGTGCCTCTCTATTTATAGAGGGAAAGGCTTGACTTCATCTTACATTAAAAATATTATTTTTAAGCTAAAATCCCCTATTCTAGCCTATGGAGGGGAAAAAGGCCCTGTTCAACAGTTAATTAATAAAAAAAATACAAAACTTGGGCATCTAGGCTACACGTACAATAAGTAAGGGGAAAAGGTCCTTTTAGGGTGACCCATCTCCTTGAATGAAAGGAAAAAGTGGGGGTTTGGGTGTAGCATCCAACCTCCAAAGGCCCTTCAAAGCGCATGGATCCTTCAATCAACCTTCAACCTATCAAGAAACCCTTCGAAATAGGCACACTAACCCCCACCGGGTATAACCTTTCCCCCAATGATTACCCCAAACAACCTTAGTGTCCTCCATTGGTGGGCATAAAACCCCAAAGGGGTGCGACCTTCTCTTCAAGAAACCCCCTTTAGATCTTCAAAGGCCCACATTGGACCCCAAACCAAATATTTGTACTATGGGTTGGCTTTGATCCAATCTCATTCCAAATTAGCACCTTAAATCGTCCATAGGTCGACTCAATCAATCCTCAAGCATACACAAGTTGGCCCTGGGCCTAATGTAAGGTCGGATCAATCACAATTCAAAGGAGAAAGCTCAATGCACATTCATATATATATTCATATCTTTTAGGGGCCCTTAGTTTTCTTCTGCAATACGGTCTGTTGCAACTGTTAGTCTCAAAAGAAATCGAATTATCACTAGCTTACTTGAGATATTACAATCATTGTTGTCCCTCATTTTTATGGTTTCATGACATCATTACTAGATGTCGTCTGTTACCGGGATCATATAACATCGCACCATAACTCCTTCGTGTAGTAGCAATATGCGGTCCTGTCCTGTAGCTATTTATTTGGTCTATCATTATCCACATGGATTTGTTGCAGGCTAAGTCTATTACCCTTACAAACTTTTGTCATAATTGCAACACTTTCCTCCCATTTTTTCACACATAGAGGGCACAATGAAATTGTTGTTATGCATCTTTCTAGTCAACCAGTCAACCCTCTTTTTTTTGGCATTTGCCAAATATGATAGACTGAGTGATGGTAAGAGTGTCATTACAGATCATATAAGTCATCTAACTTCGCCTCTTCTCCTTCATCAACCACATAAGGTCATTTATTTTGCTCTAGTGTCAACTCATCACGTTTGAAAAGGATTCTCTCAAGATTGGTCATGAATTTGTTTGTCATTTTCAAAATCTTGTGTAGTAAGGTCATTCATATCAACACAACCTGAAGCCCTGGTGGAAGATAAAGATACTCATCATAGATTTGGTCTTTGAGTCCCGTGCTCAACATTTCATTAGATTCATTTAGAACAGTCACAACTTATTCTTGTTAGGCTGCCCTCGTCTCAACTAGAGCATCATATTTCACACTCGTTGACTTGTGTACCAAAACCTTGCCATACAGTTTCTACTCCTCATCCATCAACTGCCCACCATATTGTGTTGTCAAGTTATTACCATTGCTCTTTCCATGGACCTCAATATTGCTATTTTGGGATATTGGTTTTCTGTTATGTTGAGGAGGTACCCAACAACACAATTTACATGACTTCCCTGTGAACTCTTTTGGCCCAAAAGGTACTTTGAGGATTCCCTCAAAGTTACCCTACATTAATGGGTAACAGGTCCTACATTGACTATTTCTTTTGGTGAGGTCTATTCCAGTACTGTAACTTGGGTCATTGTTTCTAGCTTGAAATAGGATTTGTTCCATTGGTTTTGTTAGATTTTGGTGTTACTCCAAAATTGTTTTCACCTTGCTTGAAGAGTCTCTTGACAATGCTTCATGAACACATGGATGGCTCAATTTGTGTGGATGCTCAACCTTGGTTAGAGTGTTAGCATGGTGCCCTTACCTAGGAGGTTTTACCCTAATTGACATGATGACCAACCCATTAGGTTCACACAATGGGGCGATTTAGTTACTTGATTAAGAGAGATACGTTCGTTGGAGGAGGGATAGGAAATTGGAAGAGGGCACTCAACCTTGCAAGCTTGGGACCATGTGACATACACCCTGGAGGTTTGATACTCACTTGACTTGAGGATGCTTGGTTGAGGAACATAATTCATGGAGGTTGGTTGTGGACATAGACACATATGTTAAGGGAGAAGCATTGGAGCTTGGTAATCACATTGGCCCACATGGAGAAGAATTGAGTACATGAGAGGACATGTGCCACGCGGTTAGAGGAGAGACGCCTTGCACGAGGACATTTGGAAACCATCGTGGAAGAGGGAGCATTGGACTATTAGCATGGAGGGCGTTTCATCTTGGGCGTTGGATAAACCCTAGTATGACAATTTTATATCCGTGTATTGTAGAGTGTTCCATGTGGGGTGTAATACTCTTGTTTTGATCCCCAGATTTATAATGTATGTTTTTACATGATAAAAAGTCGAAGAGCCTGTCAATGTAATAGCATTGAATATTAATAATAAAAACACATCATCGATTGCGAATGGAAAAGGGCAGAGTCATAGGGGGTATGATTCCACAAGAGAGGGGGCTAAAGGGGCTAAGCCAAATTATTATATTTTATTAAACCCATCTTGGTATTAGTTGGGAAAGTGGTTACATGAGCTCTTTGGAGAAGCCACGTGGTGCATTATTGCATGCAAATATATAAACCGTGATTTTGGTTGTTGGGGTGTTCCTCAATCATTCTTGATCTAGGCTTTGGCATGGGAACAAAGAGATGGAGGTGGAGAGCCATTGCTAGTTGGTTGTTGATATGTACTGGTTATTTCAGTAGGAAAAGAATGCATGTGTGCATGAGATTCCTTTGAGTTTCCAGCACGGAGATTGTCTAGCTAGTAGCATTGGAGCCTTTGAAAGAAGTGGAACAACTTGAGGGATTGCATTGGAGTGAAGGAGGTTCCTTTCTTTGGTTTGTGTAGGCTGAGGAGGAAAGAGAGTTGGAAAACTGGTATTGCTATGAGTGAGAAAGAGAGAACAGTCTGAATTGCTTGGTAGCAGGGTCGGTGTGTGAGACTTAGAGTCATCCCAGTCACCCATCCTTGTGGATTCATAGCCTCAAATCGGAGATGAAATTCTATTGAGAGAGCTAGAACAGTAGCGTCTTTGGTTGGGTGGAACGTTCGATCTTTGCAACCAGTCAGTGTAACTGTTTCTTAAAGATAAGTTCTTTGCTTCTCTCTGTATTATATTTCTGCTATGTTTATATTGTGCTTGTTTACTGTTTAATGCTGAGTATACATGTTTAATGTTGGGTGCATGCATGGTCACTACGTTTGTTATGCATGTTTCTTGTTTTTAATTAAATTGGTATCATAAATCGAATTCTGCTCAAGATTGTGAATTCTTGAGGTACTCGGGCATGGGTGTACGGTATATGGGGTTGTCTTGTTGGTTACTTGTATGGACATAAGTACTTGCTTTATGTTAGCCTCCCTCACCTATTGTATACAATATATATAAAGGGAGCAGAGATATTTTGTGAAAACACATGATCATTGTACACTATTCTATCTTTGTAATTGTCTTGGAGAACTCTAGTTGTAGAGTCCAAGAAGAGAGAGACGTCTTGGATGTTCTTGGAGGGTTTTCCCTTGTGAGATGTTAGGTTAAGCTCTTTTGAAATGATAGGGTTTGTGCTATTCTCAAAGATAATAATCAAAGACAATCCTATTCTCTTATCAATCTTTTCCAACATGACTGATATTCTCTTATTTTGCTTTATAAACTCGGCCTTGTTATTGCTTCCAAAATTATAATCTAATTTTTAAAGATATACATAGTTTGGTGAAACTTTGGTTACGTATATGATAGGATCGAGTTAGATGTGTGTCATTATTGTTGATGTTTTGGTAGCTGCAAGAGGATCTTTCCTTCCTAGATGACCTTTCTTAGATGCAGAGAAGATTCTGGAAGCAAGAGATCCATTGAACAGACATTGAAATACCTTAGAAGAGAAGTCGGCTGAGAAGAATAAAGTAATAATGAAAGGACACCTGTCTACAGAAGAAGTCGGCCCAGTCTAGTGGCCAGGAAGACTATAAATAGAGGACGTCTTGGCTCATTTGTTCACTCACTCACACTCTCCTAGCTACACAAAAGCAAGGGGCAAGTTTGGAGGAGGTGACGCAGTAGCTGCAGCTCCACAGTTTATTCTTGTTCAGTCTTTTGGTATCTCTCTCTTGTGTGCTACTCCTTGAGGGAGGTGCGCTGCTTTTGTATGTTGCTACTGTTGTAGCTGTGGTGGTATTTCTGGTTGAGCTATAACTTGTGCTAGGGTTTATCTGATTGGACTTGCTTTGTGAACGGAATCTATCTAAGTAAAAGTTAGTGTGCTCGGGGGTGGCATATATGAATGCCTATGGTTGGGTGACAATGATGTGACATTGTCTATGGTTAAATGAGCATACCAAAAATTCCAACAATTATGGCTATATGCTTTTGCCTAAACCGGGCCTTGCAAATTCTACCGAAGAGAACTGCTCAATAAACTCTGTACTAGCAAAATCCATTGAGGACAGAAACAATTCCCTCTTCAAAAAAATAGGTAAATGTGAACTCAGCACAAGACCATATAAAATAGGTGCCTCTGAGAAAGGAGGTTCATCTGTCACAGGAAAACCATTGTGTTTACAATGCTTCAAGACCTGCATTATGTTACCAACCTTTTATATTCCAGAAAAGGTCATTGGNAACGACATTAACTGCAGTATAATTCCACATACAAGGTTCTGCATGTGGTCAAGGAATGGCAGGCCCTTTAGGCGAACAATTTGGTCATAAACACCATTTTCAAATGCATCAGCCAGAGTCTTTGATAATACGAGCGGAACCAGAGGTAATATAAAAAAATTATTCATTAATTCCAACTGAATTACACACAATGAAACAATCATCCTCATCGATCATATAAGAAGTAGAAAGATTGTTATGAGCCCTTAGAAGACTGGCATCACTAGGAGGTGGACACCCTGACTGAGAAAGGATAGACTGCTCGTCTGGTGTAGAATAAAAAGCAATTGGAAACTTAGTAACCCGAGGTTTGCCAGCCAAAATGTTCCTCTGTAC
>JASDQU010217775.1:0-18107 GCA_032191745.1 Picea mariana | reverse complement strand
TCCTCCTCTAGAATGTTCTTAGGTGGTTTGTAGCAATATATAAAGGTGTTCAAGCAATGTAATGGGGAAGAAGAAGAAGTATTGTGTTTGGAGCGGTAGCTCATTAGGATGTTACCCCCTCGAAGAGGCAAGTGAATAGGAGAGGATCCCTTCCATAACAGGATCTATTGTATGGTGTTTCCCTACCCTAAGGGTTTTCTATTATAATAAAGGATATTTGCACATTTTTCTTGGTATTTCTTGTGGTCATTATATATTCATATATTTGGTACATAGAAATTGGTATCAAAGCACTTTCCTTGGCAAGAATTGTGGGAAACAATTATTTTTATTTTGTAGTTTTTTCGAAGAATAAAAAGAGCGTCACGACATTCTGGATAAATCTTGTAGTTTTTTGTGTATAATTTGCAGAAACGGGTTGTAGATATGATTTCTCTCAAGAAAAAAAAAACAAGTTGAAAAAATTCGTCTAAATCTGAGTCCGGGAAGTGAAGATATCATCATTTTAAAATATGTTAATTTTCAAGGTTTTTCCACAGACGGTCATGGGATTTTTCTATTTTATGTAGCATTTGGGGCCAAATTTTCCCAAAACAAAAAAAATTCTAAGTTTATCTTTCAAAAAGAGCCAAAAAAAATCATTTGAATCAAAGCTTCGGAAGTGAAGATATTGTTGATTTAAAATCAGGAATTTTTTGGGTTTTTCATGACGGCGGTAGAACTATAGAGCTCATAATTTTTCACAAGGTGAGATTGCTACCAGATCAGTTCCACTAGATAGAGAAATTTAAGAGATTTATTTTGGTATATTATATGTAGTGTTTCCAATGTATATTCACTCTCAAATACTCCTGCACCTCAAAGAAATGTGTAGAGCCATCTAGACAAGTGTTCGACAGGCCTTAGATCAAAATTTTCAAAAGATGAAACTTGCCATTTGAGAGAAATGTAATATGGAGATCAATGAAATTTACATCATGTCATAATATAATAAAGAAATATATGCTTGGTATGATTTTGAGGCCGATTTTGATGATTGGTATATGGACGGTTGTCATTTTTGGGATGATAACTATTTTCATCTTTTATTTGATGATTGTACTCCACCTTTTGTAGAGAACATCAATGTGAAAAATTAGGAGCCATTTATAATTACCAGTGTCCATTGTGCATCTTCTACACTAGTATTATTCCTTACAGATTCATCTACGACCCTTTCCCACTATGTAGATGGATCTTCTTATTTGGATCCACATGACAGGTGTCAGTATTTGGAGCATCATTTTCAGTTGGTTATTGGGTTCTAATATATTCCACATGGAGTTCGCATGAGCACTTGGACATGGGACCCTAATTTACAATGGTGGTTGGATTGCTTCATTATGTTGGCTTTCATTTCTACATAGGACCTTGGTTCTCTAGTCTACTTAAGCACTATGGTCCAGACTTATCCATGGGACCCTGGTATATGGTTGTACACCCTCGTAACAAGTGTTTAGGACAACACTTCATAAGGGGGATGGAATGTAGTGTAACTAGAGAGGTAGAGGGGGTCCTAGAGGGCCCATAGTAATAATAGTGGAGGCCATTCAATGTAAGTTGGACTAGGTCCACTATATTATTAAATAATGCCCACTATGGTAGTTATATATATTAGTGTAAACATAATAAATGTAAGAGGAATTACTAGAAGGTTTTACTTCTAGAAGGTTCCTCCTCTAGAATGTTCTTAGGTGGTTGGTAGCACTATATAAAGGGGTTCGAGCAATGTAATGGGGAAGAAGAAGAAATATTGTGTTTGGAGAAATATCTCATTAGGAGTTTCCCCCCTCGAAGAGGAAAGTGAATAGGAAAGGGCCCCTTCCATAATAGGATTTATTGTATGGTGTTTCCCTATTCTAAGGATTTTCTATTATAATAAAGGATATTTTTCATATTGTTCTTGGTATCTCTCGTGGTGATTATATATTCATATCTTTGGTACATAACAATAAGCACTAACCTACTGGGGACACCAATACCCTTAATTGAGCACCATCTCAACAAGATGTAGGCACCAACCTGATAGAGACACCAATCCCCTCACCTGAGCACCAACTCAACAAGATGTAGGCACCAACCCACTATTACAATATTTGCAGGCACCAACATGGTGGAGACACCAATCCCCTCACCTAAGCACCAACTCAGCAAGATATGTGTAGAAACCAATCCAAGGTCCTTATACACAGAGTACTTTTGCATTCACCTAAATGCTTCATTCCATAGACAACCCTTCAAACCTAGTCACATGTAGCCTCCATTCCCTAGCGAGCCTCATAGCATCTTTCGTAGAATATGATCTATTATGACCCAAGGGGAGCATATATAGGGTTAAATTTATATGATATGATCCAAAAGGGGGGCATATATGGGGCTAAATGTACATGTATTGTGTAAATATATATGTAACAGGATCTTTGCAATAGTAAAGTGGCCTCATGTGTAGGTGTGAATAGGTATATATAAATATCATGTATTCATTATTGTAAACATGTGAATTGTGATGTATGAATGTATTTGCGTATTCGAAGGAGGTTATCCTACTCTTTAAGGAGTTATTGTGTAACATATCTATATTGGAGTTGTACTCCATGCTCACATTGATGTACATGGTGTGTACTTATGTCTTGTTATGATATTTTAAGAATTTGGATCATTACATTTGGTATCATAATATCGATCCTAGGGTTTTATTCCTCAAGCAAGTCATCTTGGAATTTCTTTTAGGTCCACATTAAATAGTGAAACTTGGATATTGTTTAGAATACATATCAAGGTATATTTGGTGAACATTTTAGCTTCTGGGTCATTATAATTTTAGAGATATACCCTGTGGAACATAGGTTTTTTCACTAGTCCTATAACTAGCCTCAAACAAGTGTTCCAAGTCAAACGACCATATCTTCTTCATACTAGATCCAACTTAAGTGAGACCTATTGCATTGGGAATAGGGAAGCCCCTAGTATTTTGGATATGAATTTCATAGTAAGTTACCCAATATTGGACGTGTGGCATTATGTACAAGTTCACTCTCCATAATAGTCAAAATATCAACAAGGTTTGGGAAAGTTATCATAACTTTCACTTGGCACTTCAAATTTTGGTTAGACATGTGGAAATATAGAGAGTACATATTAGAGTACTATGGGCCAAAATTTTAGACTTAGAAGGGCATAAATTTCAGATTTATATCAGAAGGAAGGTCGGTAAGAAGGAATGACTCCAAATTAGGGTTTTCAAAAGTATCTTCACTTAAAACTATCATAAATTTTGATCAGGATGTCCAATTGAGTTGATTCAAAATCCATTGGAAAGAGAAAGCAAGAATATTATATTGGAACAAGGATCATAACTATTTTAGATCATTATCATTAATATATTGAGGTTTTAATTTGAGGGTTGGGGTTAGACCTCAATTAAAAATCAATGGAAATACCTAAATTTATAGGATATGAAGATAAAGACAAAATCAATCCTACGGAATGGTTGATGTTGGTAAAGGAATATGATTTGAATTATTTAAGAACAATAAGTTATTTTTTTGGTGAAGCTCGGGACTAGTGGATGAGTATTGATTTTGATACTAGATGGAACATGACATGGGAAGAATTTGAAAAACTCTTCTTAGATAAATGAATTAAGGACACAAAAATGAAGGAAATGTATAGAATTCAAGATGAGTTAAAAGAACCAAAATAAGAGATAAATAATATGGGTGATGAACTATCTAAGATATAAGACCTTAATGAAGCACTCATTGAGGAAGTTCAAAAATTAAAACAGAGAAGGACTAGCAAAGGAAAGTGGGAAAATGATGAGTCAAGGGAATATTTGAAAATGAAATATCAAGAGATATGTAGATTATGAAACCAGAATAAAAAACTATTGGATTATGTTAAGAGATTGAAAGAAGAAAAGAAGAATTATCAAAATCAAGAAAAAAACAAAGATCTTGGATGAAGAATCTACCAAAATACTTGAAGAGGAAATATGCAAGAAGGTTAACGAATTCCTAAATACTGAGGAGGTGAAATTAGAAATGAAATCCATAATTGAATAAGGATGTCACAATTTGATAAATGGGGTGACATTGCAGCTTCAAAAGGAGAAAGAAGACAAGATTAAAGAAGCTCACCAGAAGATACTTGAAGAAGTTGAACTTCATCTAGAATATGTACATGTCAAATATGATGGTATTATCTCTAATGCTAGAGTAATAAAAGACCAAGTAAAGAGGATAGAGGATGCCAATGTCTCTAAAAATAAGATATATGAAATGCATGTGCAGAGTGAAAGAAAACCGTCAAATGTGAAACCATATTGACACCCTCATTACTAGGAAAGATTTCAAGGGAGACAAGAAGATCGATATCAATAATAGCAAGGAAGAAGAGGGAGTACTTGTCAATATTCATGGAACAAGGAATCACAAAACCTTTAGTCAACAAGATATTACCATAGACCAACATGTACTACAAATTGGAGAAGCTTCGACAATAATATATGGAATCAAAGGAAAGAATATTATGCAACAACTAGCCACCAAGGATTATGACCAAAAATAATTTATTTTGGATGGATGGATCATCATCAGATGAAAGAAGAAAGAAAGAACATAAGAAATTCATATTACTTGGTTTCATCACATGTGAATCCTTTAATTGCAAATCTTTGCGAACATAGCTTTTTGAAGGAGGGTATTATGTTATGACCCAAGGGGAGCATATATAGGGTTAAATGTATAAGATATGAACCCAAGTGGGGGAATACATGGGGATAAATGTACATGTAATGTGTAAATATATATGTAATAGGGTTAGATTAATAGTAAAGGTGCCTCGTGTTTAGGTGTGAATAGGTATATATAGATATCATGCATTCATTATTGGGGAGATGTGAATTGTGATGTATAAATGTATTTGGTTATATGGAGGGGATTCTCCTATTCTTTAAGAAGTTATTGTGAAATTTTCTATCTTGGATTTTTTTTTCACGCTCACATCTTGTACATGGTGTGTACTTATGTTATGTTATGATAATTTAAGCTTTTGGATCATTACATGATCTCAGACTACATCATCACAACCTCAAAACAATGCACATTGTAGAATCACAACCTAAAAAAAAAACACATTGCAGCATCATAGACCTTGAGTCCTTCATAGTGCACCTTAAGAACAAGAAAATACCAAGAAGACTCCTCTTGCACACCTTTAGACCCCAAAAAGTCACCCTAACTCATTTAGTGCACCTCAAATCACTTTTGTGCACCTTAGACTTAATATCCTTCTTGGTTGCACTACAAATGTGCACATCTATCATATATTTATAGTATTTATGTCCTCGCTTTTAGGGCCAACCTATAAATATTGGTTGAGTCGAACTAAATTTTATGGTTGGGTTGTCGAATGGAAAAATTCACATCTTCCCATTCCTAGGGAGTTAGAGATAATTCCATATACTGTTGGAAACGTCTCAGAATAATTTTTCCAACCATATAACCTATGCTCCCATTTGAGCTAGGTATATAGGGTAAAAATTCCTTCAAATATAGGGTATCAAAATTGAGCATCAATAATCCAAAAATAATGTTTCCAACAATTTCCATCTTGCAATCATTATCTTGGACATTTGTAGACTCCCCCTATCTTTGATATCAATGAAAAAAATATTTCCATTAGTATATTATTGAAGAGATTGAATTACATCATAATGGAAAACATATGACAAGCTATAATAAGTTCAATGCTATGTAGTGATGGTAGTGGTTAATTGAATCTAGAAGATGGGACATTGATGGTAGTATGTTGTTGTAATATGCTAAAAAAAAATCTCCTCCTTTTATTATAACTTCAACCTAGTTGATATAGGAACCAACGAATAGAATTAGGACTGGTATGCCCTAAATTTTCATGAGAGAAGATAAGATAACACCAAGACTAATATCTTATGCATGACATGATAACTGATGATTAACTTGTTGTTATAAAAATATTCCTATGGTAGAAAATCACTATTCATTAATCACGTCATTATAAACCTACTAAAAAACTAATCAACACAACACTTTGTTTGAGGTCTAATTGTTGTTTGGGACATTGATTAGTTGAATTTAACATGCATAGACTCTCACACATCATGATTAGCCTACATGTGTATTATATCCTCTAAATAAGGTCCGATACCAACAATAACCACAACCTATTATTGAAAACAAAATCCCTAGGAATATCTTTAGTTTGTTATAGCATGCATTTATTGACAAACTATTGTTTAATAATTATTATCACTCTAAACAGTAGTGTTGTATTCTAAACAATAGTGTTGTATCATGCAACTGAGGGGAGAATCACTATGAGTTAACTTCTAATGATATAACCTATCCAAACTAGTTGCTTCAACCCTCTATCTCATCCTCTAGTTGTTGCTTACTTATTCTAACCATGAGAAACCTCTAAAAATATTGAAACGACAACATTAATCATGTAGAAAAATATATTATCTTAGGAATTTTTGCTTTATCTAACCACTGCGCATGCTATTGATTATCACTTATAACCACAAGATATGTTGGAACTATCATAACTAATTCACTAGAGTGAATTATGCCATTGAATTCTCCTTCTATGAAACCTAAAAGATGCCTAGATTGCAATATATTCCTTGAAGCCTGAGAGTGTATGCATTGCTACATGCATTGATAAGGAAAAGGAGTTGTAATAAAAACCCCAAATATATCAACCATGAAATTCCCTTGAATATTAGGATAAATGTGTGCTTGAAAAATGATGAATTATTCTTAAAATGAAATCTCTGAGAATTAATCACAAAGCTAGAGTTTCTTAAAATATCAAACCTACCAATTATGAACATGGAAGTAGAACTAGGTTTTTTCCTTTATAAACTTAGCAAGGCAATTCGATTTAATGTTTTTTGTCTTGGTAAAATTAGCAAAGATATTAGTTATGAATAACTACGAGAGTTAGGGTTTAGTTTTGTAAAACTAGCAAGGCAAGTTAGAGTTTTATTTAAAATACAAAGGCACTAAGAATAAACTTATCAAACATGCAAAGTACTCGATATAGAAATCATATTAGGTTAAAAATCTTGATAAAATTAGCACCAATGTTAATTATACGAAGGAGGTCGAATTTTGTTTATAGGTTTGACCAACTTGTTAATGACCATTCGACCTAGGGTTTGGACTTAATAAATTTCCTAGGCTTTATGAAATAGATGTAGGGTTTTAGCACAAGGAGATTTTGGAAAGACTTCACTTAACTAGAAACCCTCAAAATGGATACCATGTGTCATGTTGAGAATGTATCCACTTGCTTAATTTTGTACTTGACTCACCATCCCTCACCCATTTGAAATTGGAAACCACTCCACCATTATTCATATGTTCCATAACATTACACTTTGTACATACTATAAATAGAATTTTTAAATATAGGCATGCCAAAAATAACAGTCTAACTCCTTAGAAATGGGAAAAATTGAAAATGAAGGTAACTATTATGAGACTGCTACCAACTATAACATGTTTAAAAATAGATAGTACTAAAAATAACAGTGTCTTGCATGTCAATGAAAAAAGCCTCATTAGACACATTTTTATGCATCTTGGAACCCAGATATGTTCTAGAATCAACATGAAAACTGTGAAAACCAAATTAATAAAAATAGAAATGTCATGAAACTGTTTTCATGTTGCTCTAAATAGGCTCAATAACATAGTGAGCTTACAAGGAACAAAAATATGTAGAAATATCTGACATGTGGGCTCCAAAACTCTAGTTTCTATAAAATAAGAGAACTTCTAAAAGTAGCATTTTATCAAAATCTAATAAAACTAACTCTATAACAAGATTTGATCACTATGAAAACCTCGATGTACTTGTAGATGGAACCAACATTATGGAATGTAGTTGAATCTTAACCCTATAGTCTTTTTAAATATAGGGGTTAACAATGGAAACTCAAGGGGACGACATCCCCTTATGGGGGTGTCCACTGAATTTTTCTATTTTGCAACTTTGAAAAAACTAATCCATGGAAGACTAGCCTATATCAAAGTGCATGTCTACTAGGCAATGGATGCAAATGCATAGTACCTCTAATGATCAACTAAAATGAGAAAACAACCATACATTCTCATATGCAACCTCAACCTACAATACACTTAACATGTGCACTCCTCCCACCGAAAAACAAGTTAAAGTTGAAAAATAGGTAGAAAGCCACCTAGTCTAATGTCCATGATCCAAATAAATTCTAGGAATGAAGAAACCTATGAATAAGGATAATGGGATCTAAGGTACAAGCACAACTCATTGGTGTGAAAAATTAGCTAAAATTCAAACACTAATGAAGTTCACTTGATCATAGCCTAATGATTCTTAGTCTTCTCAGATGCAATATGGTTATCAATGAAGCTAATAGTCATCAAGGAAATCTAGATTCTGGACCAATCCTTAGATAATGTATTGAATTTTATGATGAATGATCTACTATGAGAAAGGAAAAGATGAAAACCCTTCAACCAACACAAAGTGAAACATATGAAGTACAACCATATGACACCATGTCCCTATGGATGGATGAGGCAATGACCAACAAGGATTGACTCAGATTGACTCATTGAAGAACATGAAGAAACAAGACAACAATAAGACTCAATAATCCTCCTATTGTCTCTTCAACTCTATGTGTGCCTACCTATAGTATCCCCAATAGAATGGGCTGGGGTATCATGTCCTTCTATGCAATAAATGTTCTTTATGTTCTAAGGTGTTTGATAAATTTTCACAAACATTTTGCATGCATTCTAATAATTGAAATTTTGTCAAACATATTGCATGTAATAAAAATACACCAAAAATAGAAGAGACAATAGGTGGTATTTTATTATGAACAAAGATCATAATACAATGATCCAAAGGTTGTTATGGAAGCTACAATACATCAATGGAAAACACACAATACAAGACAAAAACCTAGAATCATGTTGTGGCCCCCTCAACATATGATATCCAACCCTCCAAGTGCCACAACCTCTCAAAGCAGATCACTACAACCCAAAACTAAAAAAAAACCCAAGATGAAGCTCCAATGAATATTCTAGATGAGTCCTCCTCCTTGTCTAGCTAGGGTGGATATTGCACCATAGAAACAAGACCAACAATGAAAGGGTTTTTCCAAACCCTAATGAAACAAGGGTTCCAAGAGAACCATACAAGAGGTTAATCAAATAATAATTCCAAAGCGAGGCTCTACCCCTCCTTTTATCCTTTCTCCATGCCTTCTAGAATTTTCCCCTTTTTAACCAAATCAAATGTAACTTCTAGAATTTTCCCCTTTTGACTAAATCAATTATAACCTTTATTTTCCCTCCAATTTTCACTTTTAATATTAAAAGTCACTTTAATAATGGTTAAGTAGCTTATTAATCTAAAGTTACTTTATTTCCATATTGTCACTTTAAAAAACATAACATTTCCTAACTAAGTGACATTAAATGACCCCCTTTTTACTCTTTTTTCTCCACGGATAAGCCAAGAAAGTACCTTCTACAACAAAACAAGGAAACCCAAAAATAGGGACATGACAAATAATCCCTTCCCAAATATTTCTTGTCCTCTAGCAATTCCATCATAACCTAATGCTCCATCAACTGATCCAGACTAAAACTAAAAATGATACCAGGATTTGAAACCACCCTGTAAGAGGTGAAACATCCTTTTCTCAAGACATGGTCCAATAATGTATTAAAATTCTAGGTCTCCTGAAAAATGCCCACAAGTAAGGCCACTTGGTGCTGGAACAATTCGATTAACCTACCAAGGAACTTCTCTACTAGAGAACCAATCTCATGAAGGAAAAAACTAGCTCTCGCCTTTGTGTCAACTGTTGCAATGTATCCTACTGAAATCTAGGGGTCCCAAGCTATCCTCAGAAAGGAACCACCATGTTGATGTTGCGCCAATCTAATCATAGTCATTCGACCATCGTTCCCACTCTACATCCACAAGCTATAATGCCTCAAAGGATTGCATCCACTATCAAGGATCATACCCATCCAACGTATCCCAACTCTAAAATCAAACATCATAGAGAAGTCTATGTGGTCATCAACTAATAGGGAATCCACTACACCTCATCTCCAAGTGTCAAAGGGAAAATTAGTAATACTCCAACACCCACAAGCTATTGCAATTGCCCAAGCACCATCCTGATAATACCCAACATATCATCCACAAATTCCCTAAATACAAGAACCCTGTAGATGGAAAAGTTTTCAGGATCCCAAACTAGCATGTATGTCGTGAAGCACCCTCTACTCATAGCACTAGTTTGTAAAGATATAATACAAGAATCCACCTGACTACCCATGATAAGTTAGGAAATCATAAGATGCATAGACCCATTTAACTCCTTGGAAGACCACTCCTCTAAGCATCCACTCCTAAGACTCCAAAAATTCAAAAACGGTGCTCACGTCTCTAATAATATTTGAACTGTCAAGAAATGTAATCCTAGGTTCCTAAACTAGTCATAGAATGGTACCACCATGTTGATGTTGCACTACTCTGATGCTCCCAGTCAGCTTCCTCTTCTCCTAGAACCCCAAGTTGAACTCCCTAAAGGGACTAAAATGACTATCTTGAATCCACCCCTACGAAGGTGTCTCAATGAAGTCTAAGTTTGAAAATCAACGACTGGCCTCGAGTATTCCCTAGCATGTAGAGAAATCTTCGACCTCCTTTCTTCTGACATCCTAAAAATAAAGAAGATCAATCACTATCACATCTTTTTCGCTCATCATCATCTAAATCAACCTGTCAATTAGATGAATTCCTGGATCTCACCACCAAATTAGAAGTCCACCACTCCCAATACATGTTAGTTGTTGTTGCACCATATTGGTAACCATCGGATTCAAAATGAGCCATGTCCCTGGTATTCCATCATCTGGTGGAAACCTAGTATTAGGAATCAACTATGTTCCTACAAATATATTTGTCTCCTACCAAACTGCACCGGAAAGCCTATTATCTCAATCACCATCAATGTACTTGAGTAATTTGTGGAGTCTAAATACCTCCCTAGAAAGTATCCCTATCACCTGCAGTGCCTCATACTCATATAGGTACCCAAAATTCCCTTCCAAAGGTGAATCATGCATAGCCCTCATAATCTCCTCTCTAAGTGCAAACTCAGAGAATATATGCTAGCAACCTCCATAGTGGATAATTCCATCCACCACTTAGTCATCTGAAATATATGTGAAATGATCCAAAACAATATGGATCTCCTCCAGTGCTCCAACTACATAGCCCAAATGAAACAATTATGACATGGCTATACTCCTATCTTCCACCCCTAACTAACTTAGGTGAACCCTCCATGTCCAATTGAATATACTTCTAGCCTCAGAAGTTGGCACTAGATTCCACTTCCTGCTAGAGTGGAAAGTGTCAGGTGTGGTGTTTCATTGTTTCATGAAAACCTGCACAGGAGACCTAGCTAAAGCATGCGCAAAAAAAACTTATCAAGAAAAGGAAGAGAGATACAATATGAAGAATGGGAATCAATGTATATTATGATCTGTTCAATGAGTGAGCTATATTCACTCATATAGGCAATTACATCCTATATTAGGAATGCATGCATAATAGTGATGGTCTAAAATTATAAAGTCTAAAATAGAACTAATTAGTTAACTCCCACTGAACTAATGTGCCCAAAATAGAAATTTCTCCAACACCCACCCTGAATATCACCATGGAGTAAAAAATGAGTCCCGTCTACTAGGCCATATTAGGTACTCATGTACAATGCTACTAATGAACACTAAATAAAAATGAGGAAAGAGGGAAAACCACGTGGTAACCAAACCCCCCCTCAAAAGACACCGCATCAAAAGAATAAAAGGCAACTGCTAGGAAACTATGTTCTTCACTGCAAGATGATCCCGCAAAGTTTGAAACTTCTTCTCAGTGAAGTTCTTAGTGAATATGTCGACAGTATGTTCATAGGAAGGACAAAACTGTGAATCAATGATCCTGTTATGTACCAATTTTTTGATGAAATGCATGTGGAACTCAATATGTTTGGTTTGTTGTTGCTATACTGGATCTCTGCAAAATCTCAGTGTACTATTATTGTCACACCATATGATAGTCGGACAGTGAAAATGGATACCAAGCTCGGTAAGGAATTGTTGAAGATAAAGTGTTTGAATGACACAGCTGACTACTCCTTTGTACTTGGCCTATGAGGAAGATAAAGAAATGGTTGATTGCTTCTTACTTGACCAACAAATTAAGCCTAACCCCAAACTAAGAGTGTACCTAGACATGGACTTGCGATCTATGCTATCACCAGCCCAATCTGAATATGTGAATCCTATGAGATCTAATGCACAACCAGCTACATAGTGAATCCCATAACTCGTGGTGCCCTGAACATATCTGAGGATGCGCTTAGAAGCCTTCCAGTGTGAATCATGTGGTTCCTGCATGTATCTGGAAACTGATCCTACCGCATATGAGATATCTGGATGGGTTTGGGTGAGATACAGAAGACTCCCCACCAACTGTCGATACAAAGTGTTGTCCACTAATGGTGTATCTCCGCCATCCTCAAGTCTTATCCCAGATAAGAAGGGTGTAGGTGCAGACTTACAGTTTGTCATGTGGAATCTATCCAGAATATCCCTGACATACTTAGCCTGAGGAATTTTGATGTCGAAATCATCCTGAATAATCTAAAGAACAATAAAGAAGTGTAGTGTACCCATGTCCGTCATAGAGAACCTGTCATGAAAAATATCTTTGACCAAAGCAATGGCGGAAGAAAATCTACCAGTGATCAAAATATCATCAACATATAGTACTAAAATCATCATAGAGTTAGTAGTCCTCAACATGTAAACATTGGAATCATATTTACATCTAACAAAATCATGTGAAAGCAATTAAGAATCCATTTTTTCATACCATGCTCTAGGTGGCTGCTTGAGGCCATAGAGAGACTTCTTCAGTCTACATACTAAAGATGAGTTATGAATGAACCCCCACGACTACTCCATGTAGATCTCCTCTGAAAGGTCACCATGAAGAAAATCATTCTTCACATCCATCTGGTGAACTTCCCATCCTTTGGCTACTACAATGGATAGAGCCAAGTGAATGGAGTCCATATTTGCTACAGGATCAAAGGTCTCATTATAATATATCCCATGAATCTACTGAAATAATTTTGCAACTAATCTAGCCTTATACCTTCTCACCTGACCATTTTTTGCTCTCTTGGTCCTATAGACCCATTTTCATCTGACAAGTTTCCTCTCTGGTGGAAGTGGAACCAGATCTCAAGTTTGATTCTCTAGGAGAGAGTCATTCTCCTCTTGCATGGCTTCTTCCCATTGTGGATTTCCAACAGCCTCACTATAGGTATGTGGATCGAAAGATTGAACCATATAGCAATGCATGGGCATCGCTAGTTCAAAATTTGAAAGTACATGAGAAGGATCCACATGTTGAGATCGAGTCCTCCTCTAATACAATGGATCCCCTGCAAGGTTTCCTGCTGCCTAAAGTGCAGATTGTTCCCACTTGGGAATTGTTTTAAGCTCTGACGTTGGCTCCTCATTTGGATGTACTACATGCTCATCTACATGTATAAAATCCTCTGAATCCATGTATAAATATGTAGCATCTGAGTGTGTGGAATCATCATCTCTTATTTTTGGAATTGATGGAAGCAAAAGAGTCTCTGCATGTTTCACTAGAGGTACATGCAAAGGACTCTCCTCAAACTGAACACTGTTCTCAATGATATCCCAAAAATATGTGAGGTGTGCTCTGTGGATCTAAGGCTTTCCTCTTTTCACATCATATGGATATATGTACCCCTTCGCATCATATGGATATCCCACAAATATGTGAGGTGTGCTCTGTGGATCTAAGGCTTTCCTCTTTTCAGAAGGAATATGGGCCCATGCTTTAGATCCAAATATGTAGAAGTGTGTGACATCTAGTTTGTCACTTGTACAAGCCTCAAAAGGTGTCCTATCCTCAATAGATCTGTGAGGTTCCCTATTCTGTATGTAAGAAGCATAGTTAAGTTCCTCAGCCAAAAGCTTGGAACGAAGTGATCTTGCATGCAACATGCAACTGGTCATCTCCTTGAGAGACCTATTCTTCCTTTCAACAACTCCATTCTATTGTGGAGTGTATGGAACTGTGTGCTGCAACTAGATACCATCTTCATGACAAAGATTATGAACATCTTTGTTGATATAATCCCCCCCATTGTCTGTACGGAGGGTCTTGATTTTCTTCCCAATTTTTGTATCTACTAGAGAATTGAATTCTTTGAGATGCTCAAAAACTTCAGACTTTTGTCTAAGAAAATAAACCCAAGTATAGCGTGAGTAATCATCAATAAATGTAAGAACATACCTTTATTTGTTGATGGATAGATGTGAAAATGGACCCATGAGATCACTGTGAACAAGCTTCAAGAAAGAGGAGGCTCTCCTTTCCTTCCCCTTTTCAAACTTCTCTTCAGGATGCTTGCCAAGAATGCATCCTTCGTAAACCCCTTTAGAAAAGTGAATGTCTAGCAAGCCTTTGACCATTCCTTTCTTGGAAATTCATTGCATGTACCTAAAGTTTAAATGACCAAATCTCTCATTCCATATTCTACTACTATCATTAGCATGTGTAAGTAGAAAAGAGGAGTCATAGTCATTAAACTTAGTGAACTTATACAACCGTGATTTTTTATCTACCTCACCAACTACAATAATGGAATTTTCATGCATGTCAAGTATAGTAACTGAATCTTATGTAAATTCAATGATTTTACATGTTTGAGTGATCTGATAAAGTGAGAGCATATTTATAGTAATATTTGGAACATGTAAAACATTCTCAAAACTTCCATTAGGGAGTTCCACTCTTCCCTCTCCTACAACTGTTATTGGAGTACAACTGCTATTGGAGTATCATCCCCATGAGAATAGGAGGTCCAGAGAATGGATTCAAAGAAGTAAAAACTTCCTCTTTAGCTGCCATATGATGTGATGTGTCAGAATCTATAATTCATGAATCATATGAGGAATAAATTGCAACAAGAGCATGATGATTACCTTTCTTAGGCGCATGGTCTTCTTCCTTCTTCTTCTTGGCTCCTTCAGGAGTGAAGTCTCCAAGTTTATTCTTCTGAAGCACCTATGTCATAAGATCGATTTGCTTCTTCATGCATGTGGATTATTCATGATTCAATTTATTGCAATATGTTCACTGCTTTCCCTTCTTCTTCTTCCCTTTGGAATTTGAAGCATCTTTGGAACCTGTAGAATCCTTGAAGGGTTTGAAATATCCCTCCTTCTTTAACTCTAGATGTAATAGCTCCCTTCATTTATTCTTCAATTTATGATTGGATGACCCTTTTCCTTCATGCATGGTGAGTGCATGTGCTTTGGAATATTTCATGAGGCCCATATATATGAGTTTTGTCTGCTCTTTTGTGAGAGACTCAATGAACTGAGTCATTGTAGGCATTTTCCAATTTTCTCCCAAAAGACATCTGCCAGAATGGAAATTGGAGACATATATAGCGTATTATGGTCCTAGCTTGGCCATGATTGTTAGAATAAGTTGTTTCTCTTGTGTAGACTTTTCAATACCACATTCACCCAAGATCAATATCAAATATTTAAATTTAGTAAATAAATCATGTATATTATCAAAAAGTTTAGGGTTTAAGGTATTCAACTCTACCTCAAGCATATGACCTCGCATCTCATCCTTCTTTCCAAAGAGTCCTTCCAAGGTGCTCCATATCTCATTTGGAGTCTTTCAGGTGGCAACATGAAACCATAAATCAATGGAGATTAACTCAAGTAGTATTCTTGTGGCCTCATCCTTACGGTTCACCCATCTAGTCTTCTCAAGCGTTGATGTAGGTTTTGTTTTTGTCGCCATCGTTAAATTATATAGTCCTTTTGTTTTGAGTTGGAATGCGGACTTCAGCTTCCATTCAAAATAGTTGTACGGTGTGAGTATTATCACCAGACTTGATTGAATAAGTTTCATTTTCTCCATCCCTGCTATTGATTATGAAAAGATCCTGAAAATCCAGATCGTGGATTCCAAGATATGACAAACAATTCTATGGAAGTTATAGATATGATAAAAAACTATATCTCCTAAATATGATGTGGGTTTTGGATATTTTTGGTGAGCATGAGTATCCCTAGGTTATATGTCTCTAGTCAAACTTTCAACCCGACCCAGATCATGGATTTCAAGATATGGCTATTTAACTGCAAAACAAACCAATTTTCTAGAGGGCAAACTGAATCGTCGCACCCTAGAGAACGATACAGTGCGACTATGTTGAATTTTCACACCCTAGAAATGGATAGGGTGCATCGATTGTGAAAAAATAAATCATCGCACCCTGTTGAAGAATACAATGCGACGGTGTCGCACCTTAGCTGTGTATAGGCTGCAACGATTCCTGAAAAATTACTTTTTCTTAAGTGTGAGTGTGAACATCGCACCCTAGCAATGGATAGACTACGTCGATTCCAAATGTTGCACCTTTTGATAGGGATAGGCTACAACAATTGTGGAAACTAGGTTTACTCAATAATTAAATCCTCTTTTTCTCTTCTCTGGCTTGTCTGGGTTGCTCCAAGCAGCTCGACTCTAATACCATGTCAGTGTTTCATGGAAACCTACACAAGAGACCTAGCTAAAGTGTACACAAACAAAGCTTATCAGAAAAGGAAGAGAGATACAATATGAAGAATGAGAATCAATGCATATTATGATTTTTTCAATGAGTGAGTGATATTCACTCATATAGGCAATGGCATCCTACCTTAGGAATGCATGCATAATAGTGATGGTCTAAAATTAGAAAGACTAAAATAGAACTAGTCAGTTAACTCCCACTGAACTAGTGTGCCGAAAATAGAAAATTGTCCAACATGTTGGTTAACCCCAACAGTATGACCAAGGATTCAAGGTAATGTTTGAGAGAAACCCTGCAGGTATCCTGCTCTTTGTCCCTGCTCTGGTGATATCCCACTCGAAGATCAATCTATGAGGGATATACCTCTCCATCAATCTCATCCACACACTCATTGATCATGGGTGAAACAAACTCAATGATATGTCTAAAGTCTCTGTCTGGAGGTCACCCCAGGGGAAACGTCCCAAAAACCCACTGCATACCATTGTGCACCACTGTATATTGTTGTATACCATTGCACACCATTGTATCAATCACTATACTAATATTGATTGGACCTGGATCCTAGAGTGATGTATCCACATCTGTCCTATACTCAATATCCCAATCAACTGGTGCATATACTTCCTCAATGGTTGGTCCACAAGGAATTTTCTCAACTACTATCTCTTGGTCACTATAATTGCTTATTTAACTAAGCAATCAAGTGCTACATAAATTGTCAACCTAGGGAAGTCTATTTATTTCAAAGGTAATCACGCACTGTATATGCTCAATCTCAAAAGCAATCTAGAGTTGTGGTAAAAATACATTAATCACACTTTGCCTTGAACAAACTGAAGTTCTACTTTGAATTATAGGAAAGAAGCCTACCTATTGCAGAGTTAAATTTTAAAGAAATAATTATCCAAAGAATCCTAGATTACATTAAGAAAATAACAACCTAGGAAAGAAATCCTCCAAGATGCTGCAAAAGGAAAGACCAACTATTCTGCAACAGAGAACAAGACCCTATTCCCCGAGCATGAATCTTCAACACCTGTTTCCAATCATCACAATTTCATGAACTCATTACTAACTGAAATGATTGACACACATTGAAGGCTAACTATCTCTTAATAGAGAACATGACCCTATTCCCTAAGAAGGAATCGTCAACACCTGTTTTCGATCACCACACTTTCATGAACTCATTGCTAATTGAAATGATTGACACATACTGAAGGCTAACTATCTCTTAATAGAGAACAGGACCCTATTCCCTAAGCAATAATCTTTAGCACCT
>JASDQU010217773.1:0-18108 GCA_032191745.1 Picea mariana | reverse complement strand
CAATTCTAAAACTTGTCTCTCAAAATGAGCAAGTGAGTTGTGTGTCTAAGTGAGGCGCTAGCCTCCTTATTTATACAAAACTGGCACGTGTGAAGTGTCTCTTCACTAGCTGGGCCGACTTCTCCAACTGAGTGGTTATAACCACCTTTATTATATTTTGGGGTCTCTTAATATATTCTAGGGCCGAATTCTTCTTTTGCCTTTTACAATTACATTATGACCAATCCACAAAAGGGGATTTGGTCCTTATACAATAGCCGACATGATCAATCCACAATGGGGATTGATCAAATGATTAATATATCAAATAATAATAAGAATACACTTTGCAGTTACATTATTTTAACACTAGTCTAGTCAAAGGTTACATATGGAGGTTAATACCTCCCGCAACTACTATAATATTAATGGTCTCAAACACATCCATCTATCTTCACGTGGCCTAGGCAAGACTCACATATTCTTGTAGACCATTCTACAGGTAGCATCATCACAGATCAAGCCACGAGTATCATCATCACTATCAGCATCATCTGGTAGCAATCTGGCATCAAAACATATCGTCGTACTTGTTCTTGGTATTTTTCTGTCATAGACAATATCACAATATCCATGAGCCTCATTTAGTTATATTGATGATCCATCTCCACCACCATGTGTCTAGCACCTCGGGTCATTCTTGTCCCATGACAAGAATCATCACCTCAACGGAGCCACATTCACCTCATAGTTGATCCTCTAATAGGATCACTCCGTGAATGCATTTAGCTCGATGCTATCAGACACGTGTGTCTAGCACCTCGAGTCGTTCTTGTCCCATGACAAGAATTCTGACCACATCGGAGCCACAGACACCTCATGGTGATCCTCTCATAGGATCACACTATGAATGCATTCAACTCTATGCTATCGGACACGTGGAATTGCACCTCAAGCACCTCGAGTCTTTAGTTTGTTGAAGACTATGTCGGGGCACATATACTCTGGATGTAGATGTTCCCTTTCTCCTCTGGTCTGCACCCCAGTTCCTGTGGAGATAGAGTCGGCGCGATGTTTATCGAGGCTACTCACCTACTCATGAGAATTTCAAGGCCCGATGCAATTCAAACATAGGAGATCTAGCAACACCTTGAATCTTCAGTCCGTCGAAGATTACATCTGGGCCTATTCCCATATGATATGTCTGATCAATCTTGGAATATCGACATGATGTTGCAATCATCAATACTCCCCCAGGGAAACATTTGCATTCTTGCCAAGCTTGTCCCAGATAGAGGCTTAGTGCAAATGTCAGCTATATGCTCCTCTGTGGGTATGTGATGGAGCCTCACTGCTCCTTCCTGCACCATGTCTCTGATGAATTCCTGCAAGATCCCTCGAAAATCCACCCTGCTTCATATCTTGCATCACTGACTATGATATATGACTGGGTGCTATCTTCTTCCTTGCTTGTCTGGAAATCTTGCTCGATCCCAAGCTGAAGTAGCACCCCAGGTGCTAGATCTGTCTTCTGCACTTCCAATCCAAAAACTGTATATCCCAGCAGCCATACTTCATCGTTGGAGATCAATCGTATCTATCTCTACAACATAGGTACCTGCATGTTGTGTTGTAAGCCAATAATACGGTCATGGCTCAACCATATACTAGAACAAGGTGTTCTCTGCAAAGCAAATGTCTATCCCATCACACAACTTCTTCAAATGTGTCGTCATAGGTGTGACTATGGACTTCCTGCCCATCATGCTAAACCTCTTCAATATCCTCACTGAAGATCCCACCTGGTGCCAGCCACGCTTCCAATCCGGTCAAGATCCTTCATCTCAAACTCTGAAATCAACTCCCTCTATCTAAGAGAATCCTCAGACCTCACTTCCGCCTGCTGCATGCCCTTTTGTATTCTACAAAGTGTCATGAAACTATGTTGGCTTCTTCTTGATCACTGACGACCTCTGAGTCTAACTTCCTCTAAGATTTATATCTTATGGCCTGCCCGAAACAAGAAACAAGAACAACAAAATATTCATGGTATACTCCATGGAAGATATCTTGCCTGGAGTCTAGGACATTAACCAAGAACATCTCCTAAATGAGATCAACTTCATTTCGTAAACAATAAGCATTTACATAAGAACAAGAATATTTCCTAGAGAGGAGATCAACAAGTGTATCTCTAGTATTAATATAATGATCATAACTTCAATAGACCAAGATGCCTCATAAGATCATAATAATGCCATAACAGCTAGAGACATATCATTTTTTTTAAATAATCAAACCTGGAGTCTTCACTACTAGGGAGGGTGTGCTTATTCCTCTGAATGTATTGAATTCAATGCTTGGACAAGGTCTCTTGTACATCCCCTGCAAACACACTCATGATTTGTTGGATGATATAACTTGAAAAGAATATACAAGTGCATACCTTTGAAATTTGTAGTATCATTCAACTTGTCTTCTAATCTGAAACTTGACACCATCTTGACAAGAAGAGGTTAGAAACTGAATCAAAAAGGCTCAATGATTAGAACAAGCTAGAAACCCTAAAATTTCAACTTTGACCACAAAAATCAATTTTTGCCCAAAAGTAAACCTTTGACTTTGACATTGACCCAAAAACTCAAACTTGACGTTTTTGTTGGCCGAGGGCACCAAAGGGTGCGCTAGGATAGGGCGCACTAGAATACCCAAAAATTGGGTCCAATGCTTCAGTGAAAGTGCCCAAGAATTTAGGTTTAGGGTTTGTTGTAGCTGCAAAATCAGAAACCCTAGTCTCAGCTGCAACTGGTGCTACAACGAGCTTGACAAGGAACTCTCGATCTACCTTCCAGTGGTTAGACTGTTCTGAAGGTAGTGTGGGCCCATAACCTATTAGAATAATGTTGATGTGCTTGTTTAACCATAGACAATGCTACACCATTGTCACCAAACCATAGGCACATAGCCACCCCCGAGCACCTTAACCTTTGACAGAAAGAATGATTCTAGGAGGCCACACCAGAACCAACAGATAACCAAGAGAACGCACTTTCTCCAAGGGTAGCGCACAAGAGAAAGTACCAGAAAGACTAAAGAAGATAAAATTGTACAACTGCAGCTATTGTTGCTCCTCCTCCAAACTTGCGCATTGTTTCTAGTTTCCTGAGTGAGAGTGACTGAACAAATGAGCCAAGACGTCCTCTATTTATATTAATTTGTTCAGTTACTTTTCTATCTACGCCGACTTGACTTTCTAGTAATTATATTTTATGTTTATCTTTTTCCTGAGAGACCGACTTGTCTTCCTGGAGGATAATACCTAAATATTATATATTCTACTGAGCTGACATGTCTTCTAGGGTTTTCACACATCTGTTTAGAGTTTCTCTTGCATCTGAAATATTCTATTCTAGTCAAAGATTAAATATGGAGATTAATACCTCCCTCAGCTACCATAATATCAACAAGAGGTTGGTTCCCATCAAAGACAGGTATATGATCGGTACATGGTTGTTTTATTCAAAGTTAGAGTTAGCTAGGTTTCTAATGCATTTGAGAGAGATTTCTACATACAACAGGTGTTGCTACATTTTAGGAGACACGGTTTGAGTGGGTCTCTTGACAATTTGGAGCAGTTTTGAGCATACAAGGATGGTCCTTGCATGATTCTAGGCCAGATAGCACTTTTCCAAGTGACATGCAAGAACTTTCTATTCTTACCAGTATGAGCTCCAAGCCCCAGATTCAGATTTCCAGCACACATTATGGATCCTTTAGACATTTTGAGTCTTTTGGAACTCTTCTAGGATGATTTGTCACATATTTTTATTTTTAGTAGGTTGAGTACCAGGGCTCGCATGTCAATTCTAATTGTGGATTCGAATTCCTTGCGGAAAATCGAATCCAATGAGTATAATATTATTGACATGCAGGGACTTTCTATTTTTAGCAGTGATTATTTTTAGACATCGGACACATGGCGATGGTCTCCTACTCATCCCAGATGATTCTGGAAAGTTTGGATGAGTTTTGGCAAGTTTTAAAACTTTGGGACTGGACAACTATTTTTGGAAATTTCTATATTGAGCAATGGTCCTCATCTCCAAAAGCGACAAGTGACAGGCTCAAATTTCGACATTTGGCAAAGTTTCATGGTGATTTGGCATCTACATGGCATCATTTGACCAAGGGCACATTTTCCAAGCCATGAACATTAAATGAATAATTAATTAAAGAGTAGAGGGCGCATAGGATGAGGTTGCAAATTCCAGGAGAAACTTTAGCTAGTCAAGGCTAACTTTTCTCACTTATCACCTTTTCACATTCCATGCATCAGTTTCTCAAAATTCGCCTTAAATTTCTTTTAAACACAAATTTAATAAAATTTAGAAAAATCCCTAAAAAATAGGGCGAAATTTCCGTTGGCTAAAACTCACTCATTGTTTGGCCAAATTTGACGTGTTAGATTGCTAATTTTACCCTATTTGTTTTTCCCTCATTCTTAAAAGCTAATGTGCATTCATTATCCCTCATTATCTCTCCCTTTCTTCTTCAAGTGCACCCTTCCATTCTCACACGTGGGGCGCATTAAGATAGTTAACTCTTCTCTCATCACTTGCATGTCACATCTATCATTCTTATTTTCCTATTTTCTTATTTCCTCCTCCTATTTCACTTCTCACTCCTCACCTCCTTCGCTTACTACTTTCCATCTATAATCTCCCATGTGCATCCTCTATTCTACTCCCACGTGTGATCTCTCAAAATCCCCTTATGCGCATTTAATCTCACATGAGCTGACTTATTCTCACACCCACTTAGTTTTGAGTGCATGTACCCCTCACTCTCCCTTCTCTCCCTATGCACACTCATGTTTCCCACTCCTCCTATTCTCTTGTTCCCATGTGCACTCTCTCATAGCTAAGCACGCAAGCCTCCTTATCCTTATTACTTCCATGCATTATCCCTTTCCTTGTGCTCACACGTGGAGGATCACTTCACTTCCCTTGGCATATGCATTCCTCTTTGTCTCACTTGTGCGCATGCTCTCCTATCCTTCCTCATGCGCGCATACTCTTTTACCTTCCTCTTTTAGCCTCCCATGCATCCTCTTGGTCTCCTTGCGTAAAGTCCACCTCTCATTCCTATATATTGGAGGCTTCTACATGTGATATTGGTCGGATTTTGGCAACAGCTAGCATACTTTCTCTCTCATTCTTTAGTCTAGTTACTCTTTGTTGAGCAAAGTGATCATTGTATCGGTTGTGGACTTGTCAATTGTGGCACAACCAACCCTCTTGCAAGCCTATCAATAAAGAACTTTTGTGTTTGTGTTCTAACCTTTCTTCTTGATGATACTTTTGTGAATTTTGAAATTAGATTAGTCGCTTTCTTACTATTCATTGTGATTTTCATTATCTTTTGAGTAGTTTTCTTCTCTATTTCTCTTCTATATTTCTTGTGCTAACCCTGCAAGATCCCTCCAAGCAAACAAACTATATTTTCCCCGCATTTTGGACGGAATTAACATGGTGTCCAAGACGTTATAGTTGTTTTTTGTCTTATTTAGCAAAAAATCAAACTTAGGACAACAGCAAAATCACCATAGGGGCTCCCCCCAAGGCTGGCACGCACCAGCCCAAATGAAGAGAGGTCTAGCTCGTGACAATTTGGGGCTTTACTCCTTTAATTAGCCAAGTTTTCATCGTTGATTTATTAGCTCAATTGGAGGGTGGAAATTTGTGCTAACACTCCCCCAAGCCTTGTCACATACTTCCACAAGGGTGTTTAGATCTCTTTGGGTTTTTGTCCATCTGCATCATCACTATCATTTTCATTATCATCATCCTCTTCCATTTCTTCCTCCTCTCCATGGCATGTGTTGTCTACTTCTATTTCTTCCTCACTATCATTGGTATCTTGATGTCCTCCCAACACCACCATCACAATAAAAAATGGAACCAAAAGGATATACCACATTGACATACCCATCATGCTTGTTGAATCTTGAGAATAAATTGCTACCTGCAATAGAATGACGGAGAAAGAGAAATGGGAAAGAGTAGGAGAAAAGAACATTCAAGTATTCAACGTAGTATAATACTAGTTTACAACACATAGAATTTAAATAACAAAACAAGAATGGGCTTTAGAATCTACCTCTTCAACTCTCCAATCATGGTTGAATATAACTATGGCAGCCTTAAATCTCCCTTCCAAGCTCTCCAATCTCCCTTCAAAGCTATTGTAGACTTCAATCTCCTTTCCAAGCTCTCACAAATGGCAGCCTTCAATCTCCCTTCCAAGCGCTCCAATCTTCCTTCAATCTTCTTTCAATCTCCTCAAGAACTAGCAAGAAGCCCACTCAAAACCCTAGCAAAAATGAGTGAAATGAGAAATAGAATGAGAGAAAAATGGAGTGAGTGTTTTAATCCTAAAAAACCCAAGCCATTCCTTTTGAAGCCATTCAAAGGAAACAAAAATACCAAATTCACCTCATCATGTGGGAGTGTTGAGGGGGTGTTTTTTCTACTCCCAAGAACATCCCAAGAGCTTTATGAGAGAGTTTCGAGAGTGACGCTCCATGACCGCACCCTTACATGGTAGGGAGCGAAAAAAATTTAAAGGTAGTGTGCTTCTTGAACGCTCCCTCTTGGAGCACACTTAGGGAGCTAAGCGCTTGGGGGAGGGAGGGAGGGGCGCTCCGCCGTAGCTTAGGGATAAACAATGCACATTCCCAGTGACAAAGTTTTAGCCAAACCCTCAACGACAGCTTGTTCAGCATTATGTGCCTTCATATGACAATAGCAAAGGACAATTTCTAGTGTTGGTTGAAGAAGACGGTGTATGGTTTGACAGTGGTTTTAGTAGCCCTGTTCAAACTTCGATACACAAATCCTATAGCAACCCATTTCTGCATATTTTGGAAGAAATTTTTGGTGTGCGAGTACCTAGGTTCATGGTCATCCCAACACTAATGCAGATTCCAGCCAATAAACATATGATTTTCAGTGTCTCTTTGTTTTGTATGATGACCAAACATAGAGGGAGAATCCATTGTACTGATAAGATGCTAAAGTGGCAACATAGGCACACTGATTTCACCTAGAAGACTCATCTTGCACATGCTACAGTAGGGTAGGAAATCAATAAGCTCCTTTCACTAGTAGTGTAGCATAAATAATCTCTTTTGAGCATTAGGTTTGATTTCATATGTCATAGGCATTGATGGCTTGTGCTTTTCTTTGTAAAAGCCATATTTTGATGTAATGGTAGTGTTTTTGATGGATGTGGAGGTCATTCTCACTGTACATGATGAAATTATGAGGTTCTCATGCGCTCCCAAGAAGAGCACGTTTCTGAGTTGGAGCCTATGTTACCCCTTATTTTGGCATAGGGGTACTCTTAGTGAATTTTTGCACCACCCCTAGCATTTTTGAGTTGTGGACAATTGGGGCACTTACTTGGTTTCATGTATCTTGTTGAGCAAGAGGGTTTGACGACATATTGGTCGATCATATGAAGATGCATAGCCCCTTTGTTGAAGCACCTTAGGGTTTCAGCGTGCCTAATTTGAGGATTTTGTTGATGATTCACCCTTTTGAATGCCTTTGGAGGCTAGATGTTGCGCCTTGGACACTCTCCTTCATTAATGGAGACGTCCCTCTCTTTGGGGCTTACATCACTTGGAGTATTGTACATGTGACTTGACCACCCCATCTTTTATGTATTTTGACTAGATAGTTGGAGGAAAAATATTACTTTATCCCTCCATACGCTTGATCTAAGGATCTCACATGAGATATTATTATTTTATTGTAAAGGAAGTTGAGCGACACTCTATATATAGAGGTGCCCTTCCTCATTATCACTCATGGTTGGATTTTTGGAGCTTTCATACCTTGGAGATTAATTGACATATCTTTCTTGGAGCATATGGTTGTGTAAAGGGTTCTTTCTTTGTGGATGATTGTTGTCAATTCTTGAAGCATCTCTCTCTTTGTTCTTATTTGGTGCATAACGAATAATGGTGAAATTCTCAAGTCTTCTACAAGATAACTACATTGATCCATTTGAAAGGTAAAATCTACCACTTGGTAGGAAGATATTCGAGGGTAATTTCTTCCTTCTTCAATTGTTGATTTGGTGATTATTTGGTGCCTTGCTTTGTTTTCCTTCGGATCCCTAGCAAGAAGTATTAAGTAAATTCATAAGTCATAGTTGATCTTGTTGGTAAAGGTTATTCCAATGAGGATCCCTTATTGTTGAACCATGATTTTCATTTTTAGTCTTGATTGGGTGAAGGATTAGTCTTACTTTTATTTCTAATCTCTAAGCCCTTTTAGTTGAAAGAAACAAACCAACTCTTAAGAGGGTTTCTTTTTGACCTCATAACCCATTTGATTCACCTTTATTCCATTATCCTTGTTGGATTTGGCATTGATCTCTATTTCCTTCCATCACCTATTTAAAACCCTAAAACACCAAAAACTTTGTTTTACTAAGGCTACTATAAACTTCACCTTGTGCCTCATTGCTTGGCCTTAGTAATCCTACTAGGGATACCCCCCTTGAGTCGAAGGAGAGACAACATAAAGTGAAGAGGATAGGTTACTGAGGTGACAGTGGTGTCCATCCTAGCAGTTTCCCCTTGAGTTGTACCTTTTGGATTAGGGATTTTATCTTTAAGTACAATTTAGGTAGTAACAAGATGTATTTGCAAATTTTAAAGGAGAGAGACAAGTCTCTTTGAAGAAGCTCTTGGGAATCCAAGAAGAATTGAATTACTGCAAAAACAATATGGATTCTGCACAAGTGTAACATACATAAATACATTTATAATATTAATAATTGTACTAAAGTAATATTAGATAACCAAAGATCACATATCAAAAGAAGTATGTCTATTCAAGTAGGTGAGCATTCAAACAAATGTCCTCTCATTGCAACAAAACTTCCCTTCTACAAAGATTATTTTAGCAACAAAAAACAAAGGCAATCCTTGCCAAAACCCTAATCATGCTTGAAAAAGAAGCGATAGAAAACTTCTTACTCCCAAGGCTCTTCAACTAGGCATAGTGCAAAACTCCCAATCTTCCAACTATGCCTCGAGACTTTGGTCCCTTTTAGGGTTTAAAGAGGGAAAATGATATTTTAATCCATAAATGTTGTCCTTCCACCTAGAGCACACTCCCTTAGACATTCAAAGATAATTAAGGCCTTTCAAACCCTAGTGCACCTCTTGTAGAGCCCATGAACCCTAGTGCACCTCTTGTAGAGCCCATGAACCCTAGTGCAACTCTTGTAGCGCTCCTCTTCATCAGTGAAAATGTTGGTCTTCTTTAGGCTTATAGATCCATTTTTTACTTGGGTTCTCATTCACCATCATAGAGGTCCACTCCCCACTTTTCATCTTTCAAATTATTTGGAGTACAATTCCATTCTTTGTTTAGGGTCTTGGACCATGTCAACCATGCCACATGTCGCTCCGTTATGCAAAAGACACTCCTCCAAATATGTCAAACATGCCTCGAACAACATGTCCTTGTCGAAATTTCTCAAGCATAGAACATGCCTCCAATTATGTGGAATACACCTCGAATAATGTGTAATGCCTCATAAAGTTACTTTAATATGATTTAAATGGCTTCTTGCACAAAACATCTTTCCTACAAGGTGGTATACTCATGATCAAGAAACCAAAATGCTCCCTTGACATGGAACAGGCCTCATCAAGTGATCTTTGATGGAACAAGCGCTGCAATTGCCATGTGGCCTCATCCAAGCTAGGGCGTTCCTATTCTAGCTTATTTCCTTGCCATCTGTCATGCCCAAGGATTCCTTCAAGGTTGGGTGTTTCCCTCCTCCTCACTTTCTCTTGCCAAATGCCATGATCTAAACCTCCTCTAACGTAGGGTGTTCCTACTTTTGGCTATTTTTGACCCTTTGACTCGCCATAAATCATGCTTTGGACCCTTAATATCATAGGGCACTCCTACTAATATTAGCCACCAAACTGATCTTGTACCTTGGGTTCACCATAGGAGCAAGTATACCAATGATGAAACAAATATAATGTAAGCCATGTAAACCTACCTCAAGTAAGCCGAGTGCACCCGAATGGAATCCCCTAGTGCAATGTTTCTGCGAAAAGTCTCCATCAACAACCTATAACTGATATTATTGGCCCACCATCTTTTCAGACGTGCATCAATTTGTGAGAAAATGTGAGCCTTGTCAGCGTTTCACTGGGAAGCAGAAGTTAGTTGCCCTCCCTTTGCAGCCAGTAGTGGTTGAAGCACCTTTTCAGCAATGGGGTTTGGACTTCATAGGAAAGTTCAAAGATAATTCAAGTAATGGTTATTCATGGGTCTTAACAGCTATGGATTACTTCACCAAATGGGTTGAGGCCATTCCCACTAAGTCAACAACTGAAAAGGTTGTCATGGACTTCCTTGAAGACAAGATCATAACAAGATTTAGTCTGCCTTCAAAGATAGTAATGGATAATGCTAAAGCTTTTTGTTCATCAGAAATGTCTTCTTTCTGTTTTAAATATGGCATTATCTTATCACATGCATCAGATTATTATCCCCAAGGAAATGGTCAAGCTGAGTCAAGTAATAAAAACTTAATGACCATAGTCGAAAAAATTGTTGGGGAAAACAGAAGGTCTTGGGAAAGTAAGATCAAATATGCATTATGGGCAAATAGAATAACTAAGGAGGAAGCAACAGGGAAAATTCCTTTTGACTTGGTTTATGGTTTGGAGGTTAGGTTGCCAGTACACCTTATACTTCCAACTTATGGTTTGGTTCAGGATTTTTTCACAGGACAGGACGCGGTTCAGAACAGGGTTAATCAGATAAGAGAGTTAGATGAGAATAGAAGAAAGGCTTCTGATCCGAATTGCAGAAATCAAAGTAAAGTTAAAAGGGCTTTTGATAAATCGGCAAGGCGAGGGGATTTCATAGTTGGAGATACAGTGTTATTATGGGATAAAGGCAGAGAGAAACTAGGCAAGCATGGGAAGTGTGACAGTTTATGGTTGGGTCCTTATGTGATCTGGGAAGTAGCAAGTCCAAACTCTTTCCACCTCAACCATTTGAACGGTGAGCTCATAAATATTTCAAGGAATGGGAAACAACTCAAACTCTTATTTAGATGATGAGCAAACTGGTGTCCATGGGGAACCCTTTGTAACATATTTCTAAACTCTCATTTTCTTTCGGTTTTCTTTCAATTTTGTATTATTTCATTTGATGAATGAATTGCATTGTATAGTCATTTTATTTCTGTAATTATTGTCATTAGCATTTCATTTATTGATTATTGTTTTTATACATGTATTTATGTTGGATATTGGTGAGCAATCGATTTTGTAGATTCTGAAGTTCTCGTATGCTCTCCTTTAAAAAGATCAAACACACATCCCCATGTGGAGCCAGATGTTGACCACCTATTTCGACCACGGGTCAACTGCATGTACCATGACGTTGTGTACCTTGGGGTACAACCTGTTTTGAAGACTTTTGGTTCTACAAGGAATTTTTTGACCCCGACACATCTTTTTGTAACCAGAATGTTTGCTCCCCTGCGTGGGATAATAATGTAATGAGTCAGCATTAGTCATATTTTTGTTAGTTGCCTAGGACTTTATCATTAGGGAAGTCCTTTCATCGAGTGTTTTTTATGCTCAAGTAATTTTAATTACCCTTGAGTTTCTCAGTCACAGAAATCCTCCAAAGTGGTGAAAGGCATTCTAATGATTGAGCCCAATGGGTGACTAGGGTCTAGGAATATTGTAAATGACCATGCTAGACATCTTCTAGAGTCTTGCAGAATTCCGTCGAGTTTTAATAATTTTTTTTTTTTTTAATTTATTAAAATTACCCATTTAATGGTAATTTTAATTAAATTTGATCTAAAAATGTAAAAAATTGGTCCTAGGGGATTTTGATAGCGGTCTGAGTGCTCAAAACAAATGGCAAGAGACCCCCTACAACCTTGGACCAAGTTTCAGCTCAATCGGACAAGTTTTGCTAGGTCATTTTTCAAGAGGAGCCCAAGTCATTTTAGAGTCAGCAATTAATTGCTTTAACTTAGCTAAAGTAAAAATGCCAAAAATTGTAAAAAGGGAATAAAGACATGAGAGAGAGTGGGAAAGGTTTCCTAACCTTTTTCCTAAGTAGAAAAAGTAATTTTCCAACTTAAACAAACCCCCCAAGGCTTAGCCACAACTTAAAGTGTGTTCCCCCTGGGAGAAGTGCGCCCCCCTTGCTCAACTACTTAACCAAACTTAAAAATTAAAGGGAGTTAACACTCTTAACCCTAAGTTCATGCCTAACTTTATTGTTGGGTTGGTAAAAAGAGGGGTCTCTCCTCTCTCCCAAGTATAAAAGAATGCCTACCCTTCCTCATTTCAAACCTCTATTATCAGAGCAAGTTTATGCTACCCAAATCTCTCTCTCTCTCTCTCTCTCTCATTTCTTCTTGTAAGTTTTTGTTGCAAGTATTTGCATGCAATTTTTATTGAATGAAAGGAAGCTTTGGAACAATACCATCTTGGCATTGGGATTCTTCTTGATGTTGTGCAAATTTTATTGAGGTGATATTATTACTTGTTCTTGTATTTTTCTTGTTTACTTTGCCTAGATTAAGAGATCCATAGCAAAGTATTTTGCTTGGTAAGACTAATAGTAGTATTGCTAATAGTTTTAGTGAGTTATTTTCATAGAACTTGGAAAGTATTTTACATGTTCTTTGGATATGCTCACCTCTTGATTGGTTTTGTAGCAAGTTGGCACTATTTGCAGGTCACCAAAGGGTTTGAACAAGTAGATTTCAGATCTAGAAATTTACTTGTTTAGCCAACATAAGCCTCCAAAAAAATTCTGCTCTCTTTTCTTGTCATTTCATTTCTGATTTGAGACATTTTCTGTTCTAAAATAGGCTTTAAAATACATACTTTATATTCAGAATTTTTGTTTAAAATTTATGTTTTTCAGTAACAGAAATTTCTAAGTTGTTTTAAGTATTTTTGCAGCATTTCCAGCAAGCATTCGCTTGCTGTTTTTTGCAGGTTCTCACCAGAACAAGGGGAGGTGTTGCCCATTTTGGGCATCAAAACACTCCAAAAGAGTCTCCCAAACTTGGGTTTCAAAACCCTCGTCTTCTCTATCTCTTTCAAGCATTGTAAGCAACCCAAGAGAGTCTCTTGGGCTTGCATTCTTCTCTAAGTTTTAATTTTTTGTTTTGTATTTAATTTCTAATTGCCTACACCTTGCAAAGTGATTCGACCTCGCCAATCCATGCAAAATCGTAAGGCTAGGGTAGATTAGTTTATTGTTTTGCAACTATTATTTGCCCCACTTGTCCTTAAGTCATGGTTGTGTGGCTAAGTTTATTTGCTTTATGTTTAGAATTAATCTTTTATTTTCATACCCACTTTGGCACGAAATCGGTAGGCTTGTCCTCCTCCTTGTGCCTTTGTTGAGGTTGTTAAGTCTTTACATTCCTTCCTGTTGCCCCACTTGTCCTTAAGGCAAGGTTGTGTGTCTAGGTGCAATTATTTTATTTTTCCATGTATATTTACTTGCTTTAATTTATTTTTGCCTACACCTTGCAAAGTGATTTGGCTTAAGCAATCCATGCAATATAGTGAGGCTTGCATAACTTGTATAATTTGTTAATATCTTGGTTATTTGGGAAGTAATCATATTTAGTAACTAGGCACCCGAACTAATACAACTTTCAGCATAAAAAAAGGTGACTCGAGGACGACTTCACGGCAGTAAGTGTCCTCCCTGCCTGAGCACCCAAGCATTCCGGATTGACCTGTGGAGCTAGGGGAGGACCTTGCTTGTCCTCCTTCTTGAGCACCCAGCAATAATTTTGGTCAAAGCAGTAAGTTTAGGGGTAGACACATAGTCTAGGCTTGTATCTTCAAACCTTAAACCCCCTAACTAAAGAAAGACTTTAAAACTCTTCTAAAATCAACCTACAACACTTTCACAACTTGTGTGCTTTCATTTTCATTTATCTTTATCTAAGTTGTGCAAGTTTACTTTCAAGGCACTTAATTTCCAATGTGTTTTACTTTCCAAGTAACTTTACTTTCAAGTTGGGCGCATTTACATTCAAGCTATCTACTTCCTAAGTTGCGCATCTCTCTTAGGCACTTTGCTTTCCAAGTTACTTGTCAAGTTATCTTCCATTTGTGAATATCTCAATGCTTTAATCATTCATTGTATATTGGGTGGATCTCTTGTATAGTTGTATAATCATCTAAGTTGTCTAGTTTATTGTAAATCTATTTCATTTCATTCATAATTGTTTAAAGTGTAAAGCTTATTCCTTATTCTTTGTGGTCGATCTATAGCATTGTTTATTTTTTATATAATTTGTATATTTGTTATATCTATCTATTGACTCCAGTTACCCATCTTTAGGCACTAGTCTTAATTGAGTTTGTAGGTCAAGAAGTTTGTTTGTCATTAAAATTTTGCATTGCATTGTTGATTGTCATTTAGGTTAGGTCTCCCTAACGCAAGATTTAAAATTAACTCCTAGAACACCTAATCAACTTAACTTAGTTAAGTAGGGTCTACCCCCCCTTGGCTTCCCTAGGAGTGAGTTTGGACTTAGGCTTGTGCCTCCAAGGACACACCAAGTGGGTTGGAGACTTCTCCATGCTTGTAGGTGTGTATAAGGACAGCAACATCTTTGGCGTCGTTGTCGGGGATAAGTCTCTTATCCTTGGTTAATTGACAAACTTGAAAATTTTCTTTAAAAAATTAACTAAGAAAATTTTCCTAAAAATTTGTAACTTGATTTGTTTATTCGACATTGATTAGTCTCTAAGTGGCGACTCCACTGAACAATTCTTTGAGGTATCCTACTAGGAGCGATCTGCATGGGGTGGTTTATTCATTTCTTGACCCTGAAAGGGTTTATAGGAGGAGAATAAACATACTAGATCCTCGTAGGTTACTTGAAAGTCTTGGAGAAGAAGCAATCTCTGATATACAATTCTTGTTTGCACAAAATAATCCTGTAACAACTAATCTTAATTCAGTTATGGGTGACCTATTAAGGCCTTTGAACTTTGCAAATATTCAAGGTGCTTCTCATGCAATTCCTAACAAAGCTATTGAGAAATTGTCTACCTTTCAGGGGAACAATGTTGATAGTGCCAGATCTCACATCCTGAATCTTGAGTTATGTGTTAGTAAGTGGTGCAATGGTCACAACAACAACCATGAGGATGTCAAAATGACCTTGTTTGTGTATTCTTTAGAGGGGGATGTTGGTGAATGGTTTTCAGAGCAAGATCCTAACCAATTTAGCACCTTAGCTGAAATTCAAAAAGCCTTTATGGAAAGGTGGGGTGATCAGAAGGAGGATCGGCATTTGCTAGCTTCCCTTAGTACAAGTCAAAAAAAGGAAAATGAGACTATGGAATAGTTCAATAAAAAGTTTAATGATTTGGTTAAAAGTCTCCCCACAACTATCAAGCCTCCTGTGGCATCTATCTTAATTCATTATATGGAAGCTTTTGAGGGAGAGACTAGATATCAGTTAAGGGATAAGCAGCCAACAACTCTAAAGGATGCACAAAAATTTTCTATAAGGATAGATAAGAACATGCAAGATGCTAGGAAGTCAAACATTCCTGGTTTCTCAAGGGGAACTTCTTCCAAGAATGTTGAGGAGAGGAAGAAGAAAGTAGAGGGTCAAGAATCTTCTAGTGATAGCATTAAGGAGCTAACTCAATTGATCAAGCAAATGGAAATTAAGCATGCTAATCAAATGAATGCCATGCAAAATAGGTTGATAGCTATGGAGAGGACGCAATCTGGTAGACCCCATCACAAGCCAAATGATAAATGGCCAAAGAGACCTCCTCCTCAAGATCAAAGGCCACCAAATCCTTTTGATTCCACCAACTTGGTTGATCATCAAGCCATACCTTATTGTAGACCTTGTGGTGAGTTTCATGAAGAAATGACTTGCCCAATTTTCCTTGAAGGTTGTGATGAAGAAGATTATTCTAACTCAGGAAATGAACAAGTTTTTATGTGTGGTAGAAAGTACAATGTTGGAATGCATGATTGGATGGAATTTGTTGAACAAGGTGGTAATGCTAATTGCATGAATAATGTTGTAGATAAGGCAACAGAAAAATTTGGTCCTGAGCCTACTTACCAAAGGAATGGAAACAGAAATCAGGATAGGCCTCAAGCGAACATTCCTAAGGTAGCTCCTCCCCCTCCTAAATCAAATGTTCATACAAATTAAGAGTTAAATATTGATTTAGGGGGAAGGCTCAATAGTGCGAAAATGTTGGTTCCTGTGTCAAAAACTATGAAGATCCCATCTCAGAGGGAAAAATTGCTTAAAGCCATAGAAGATCCTCCCCAGAACATTGTGCATAGACCGCCAACAGTAGCTTACCAGGACAGACCAGTAATCTTGTAGAATTGGGATAGGGGAAATGAAAAGAATCAACCTTTTTACCTTTCTCTACTTGTGAACAATCATCTCCTTCATAATCGCATGCTTGATTCAAGAGCAAGCTCAAATGTTATGACTAAGAAGGTAATGGAGCAATTGAACCTAAGGATATCAAGGCCTTACCATAACATTTGTGCCATGGACAGTAAAATGATTAAGGTGCATGGTTTGATTAAAAGTTTACAAGTACATTTGGTTATTTTCCCACACATTATGATAGAAATGGATGTAGTTGTAATAGATGTGTTTGATGCTTAGGGAATGTTGCTTTCAAGAAAGACAGCTATAGACTTAGGGGGTAATCTACAAATGGACCTAACTTATGCCACCATCCCCACCCCAGATGGAACTACTTTTAAGCTAAATAGAGAATTGGAAAGAAGGTATCATGTAGAAGACCCAAGGAATCCTAGCAATGAGTTGAAGTATAAAGAGGATGATCTTGAAAATTATGTTATCTTGTCTAACTCTTTAGGACCTATAGAAGAAGAAGTTAAAGAGGAAAGAGTTAATGAAATTTGGTACTTACATTTTGATGGTGCTTTTTCTAGAGCTGGAATAGTCATTGAATCTCCATCTAGTCAGGAATTTAAGTTTTCTTATAGATTGGAGTTTGATGCTACAAATAATGTGTTTGCGTATGAAGCTTTGTTGCTTGGCTTGGAGGTTTGAAAGGACATGCGTGTCAAATGTTTAAACATAAAGGGAGATTCAAATTTAGTCATACAACATCTTAAAAACAAATTTGTTTGCAAGTCTGAAAGGTTAAAAAAAGTATAGGAATGCAATATGGGACCCCATGCAAAGTCTAGATGCCTTAAATCTTATTGCAATTCCGAGAGAGCAGAATTCTAAGGCAAATGAACTAGTTGTAGTTGCTTCCACTCTTCAACATTCCCATGATTTGATTAAGGAGAACATTTCAGTGGAAGTCATATTTAAGCCCTCAATTCCACATAATATGGATCACTGGCAAATATTTGATGATGATAAGCAAGTTATTAGATTCTTGAATCACATGCAAGAATTTTCTGAATTCTATGTCAATGAAAAAGAAGAGGGTTGTAATTACACAGATAATGATAATAAGGTTAATCCAGTTCCTAGACGCCCTATTGCACAAGAAAAATTGTTTGATAGGCAAGACGGTCACAAACCAAAGGAAGAAATAGGTATAAAACCAGGTGATCACTTTGAGGTCAACATACAAACTGATACAGAACCTAGGATGGTGAAAGTCGGAAAAGGCACACCTATAGAAGAAAGAAAAGAAATTATCAAGTTGCTAAAAGAGTATAGGGATGTTTTGGCTTTCACTTATTATGAACTTAAAGTCTATAGGGAAGATGTGATTTAGCATGTCATTCCTTTGAAGGAAGAGTCTAAGCCCTTTAGACAAACGTTAAGAAAGATTAACGACAAGTTCGCTCCTTTGGTCCTGTTGTCGCCCTAATGCACACTTGCAAACGTGAGCTAAGTCCGGCTCACTTAGTGTGCCCTCGGAGACACAATGTCTAAGTCCCTGCCCACACTGTCACCTTGACAGGAACTTCTTCCGTCTAGGCTTACTCCTAGGGAAGCCAAGGGGGGTTGTCCATAAGTTACTAAGTTAAT
>JASDQU010217772.1:2430-18036 GCA_032191745.1 Picea mariana | reverse complement strand
ATTGGAATATGTGATCCATGTTTTTATTGCCTTATCATGGTAAAGTTATTTTAAATGGATTTTAAATGTTATTTATCTCTATGTATAGTCATTTTTACTATTGGAATATGTGATCCATGTTTTTATTGCCTTATCATGGTAAAGTTTTTAAATGGATTTTAAATGTTATTTATCTTTATGTATAGTCATTTTTAATATGGATAGATTAGTCCTTCCCAATATTTCCTTTTTATTATTGTCATTTATGTTTTATTATTTTAGGTTGCCACCTTAAATTAAGAGGTATATTGATATTTCCCAATTGATGTTACTTATAATTATGATGTTATTTAATGAATTATAAATGAACCTTATGATCATTGATGGCTTCACATGTGAGCTCCTGAGGTTTATTCGAAGGTCTTGTCTTTTAAGGTCATTATAATTTGGTAGTCTTAGCATGTAAGAGGTATCGTAGTGGTAAGTTCCTAGGCGGATATGTGAGGATTGAAGGATAGTTAATATTTCATGACAGTACCATTCAAAACTTTATGTTGCGGGTCGTTCTTTTAAACGAAGTTGAACTTGGGTGTTCGTTGTCAGAATCCTTGTCACGCGCCTTCCGTAAAAGGGCGCAGTTGTTTTTCTTACTTATGTTGTACTTGATTGTGATTTGTTGGTTTCTTGGTCTGTTGTGTCGGGTGGGATGTAGACACCTCCATGTTCCTCAGAACAGTCGCCAGCCCTGAGACCTTAAATGGTTAAAGACGATGGGAAACCGGGCTTGAGCGTTGCTTATGTGTCTTGGAGGTCCTAACCTTGCAGGGTAGGACGGGCGGGAGGTCAGTCGTAATTATCAGTCAGGCTTACTTGTCGCTAAATGTTTGCGTTGCACAGTTGTGTGTGTTGTTACTTCTTCACGCACGCACACACCTTCAAAAATAAAAAAAAATAAAAAAATTTGCACCTGTTACCAGGATGGTTGTCGTAACGACGCAGGTCGTTACAGGAACCAACAAGCTCTTGAACTCATTGGCACTTCTTTAGGTCATTTTCTAAGCGTGGACTCACTTTCTCTTGCTTCATCTGATAGAAGAATAGCCAAAATTTTAGTGGAAGTGGATATCCATGCTGGATTGCCAGAGGTATCGGAAATTGACTAGAGAGGCCTTCTTATAGCTCAATACCCAGATTACGTAGGAATCTCGTTCTGTTCCTCGTTTTGCCGCAGAATAGGCCACCTGAGAAGAGATTGCTCAAATTTCCCTCCTACTGAACCAGAGCCGGATCCATCAGAGGAGTTTGGTTTCGATGGCTACGCTACTCAACTAGACTTGATAGGAGAGGAGACACAACTTAGTAGAGATACAAGCCCCACACCTCCATATGACTCACTGGTAAGTAAACTTAAACTTCACTACCCCTCGCTATACAACACTCTCTCCACCTAGGAGAGACTATCTCTAAATTATTTGGCTACGAACGCACTGCATCCAAAAACATTTGTGATTGAACCTTTGGAGAATGACCCCTCACCCTCTCCACCATCTTCCCACAACCCTGCTTCTCACAGTGTGTTGGCCCCCATAAACCCGTCATTGAAGCCTATGGGGTATAGAACTCGGGAGATAGACTCCCCTACACAACCCCCATCCTCTTCAAACAGTCCTACACCCCTAAGAGCCTCCACTAGTTCACAAGCTCCGGTCGATCCTGCACACCCTGCCACCGGATATAAGCTTGATCCCACCCATCTCCCTGGATACTCTGAACAACCCTTATTTGAACAAGATCTGGACCACCTGATTGATACAACCACCCTTCCCTTTGACTCCCTTCCTCTATCGTTGTACCATGGAAAAATCTTATCCCACCCTCTTCTAACCTTGGAGACTTTCCTTCATCCTCGGGAGCAAGAAAGACATTTGAGACAAATCCCTCTTGGTCCATAGGTCTAGGTTTGGAGCTATCACCACTCAAAACCTGCAGCGTGCAGAAAAAGGCAGTCACAGAGGCATCGAATTCGGCCTCACTAGTTACTGATTTGAATTTAGGGGCACTTAGAGGATTAAAATCCCTTGCACGGGCCAAGTCATGATCCTACTCTCTCTAAATATCAGAGGGTTAGGAGGACCCCTGAAACTCACCTCCATGCGACGACTCCTAGAGAAGACTCGATCAACTGTATTATTTCTTCAAGAAACACTTGTGGATGCAACAAATTCTAGGAACTTTCTTTACTCTCTCTGTCCGGATTGGATGGTTTGTGCGGCTACCTCGGGTGGGCTCCTGGCTACTTGGGATCCTAACTATTTTGATTTTACTCTGGTACTAAGTCCAGGTGGGATACTCATCTCAGGTACCTATTTTGAACTGAAGTCTAACCTGACCTTGCTCAACACTTACAGTCCTTGTCTCGACCGAAGATCTTTCTGGGAGAGGCTTGACCTCATAGGACTCCTGGCTATAAAATATCTCATTATAAGGGGATATTTGAACCTGACGCTTAACACAAAGGAAACTCGGGGAGAAAGGGAAAAGATGGACCCCCTCTCGGATTTTTTTAAGTTTCTCTTCACGAACAATGCTTTAGTGGATCTGGAGCCGACAGAACTTCTGCCTACTTGGCAAACTAGAAGATCGGGTTCTTCTAGAATTGAAAAGCGTCTTAACTGGTTTTTGGTGGCCGAAGGATTGATTTCACCCATGCGCAAGATCCAAGCCTGGATAGATCTTCCTTTCCTCTCCCATCATGTCCCCATTTTCCTTTAGATAGGAGAAGGAAGACCAGGGACAAAATATCCCTTCAAGTTTAATTCGACCTGGCTGAAGGAGGTTGCTTTTGATCAGTTAGTTCAATTGGTTTGGTCTGACTCTACTCTCACGATTCTTCGGGATGCACAGGGAAACCTAGTTAGAAAACTCAACGGGTTAAAAGAAGAGTCCATCATCTGGCTAAAAAGGAAAAAAAAATTGGACTCATTTAAGTTGAACAGAATTGAATGCCAGTTGGAGGAACTCTATAGATAGAAGGCTTAGCACGCCCAAAAAGGCGACTTCAAATCTTCAGTGCATCATTTAGAGGCAACTCGTAATACAATTCTATGTGAGGAAGAGGATAGATGGCGTCTGAAAAGAAAAGCGTTATGGCTTACCAGTGGAGACAATAACACTCGATACTTCCATCATTTTTCCAGTCACCGCAGGAATAAAAAACTTATATGGGATATAGAGGAAGAGGATAGAAGTATTCTACATAAGACAGAGGATATCAAACATGCAACATTTATCATTACAAATCTTTCTACTAGGAAGCTATTGACACCAACCTACTTGATCAGATTGAAACAACTCAACTATTTCCACAAATGGTTACGGACGAGGAGGCAAGAGCACTGGAATATCCCTGCACAACGGGGGAAAATTTTGAAGTGATTAAAGGCTTTACAAAAGAAAAAATCCCTGGCCCTAATGGGTGGACAGTGGAACTATACCTCCATTATTTTGATTTAATGGGACAAGACTTGTTGGACGTAGTTGAGGACTTGAGAACCAGATGGATTGTCAAAAGGAAATTAAATAATACTTTTATCATTCTGATACCAAAACAAAATCATCCACTACAGTTTTTGGATTACTGTCCTATCTCGTTTTGTAATCTTTGCTATAAGATTATTACCAAGATCATAGCTAGGAGAATTCGGCCCATTCTTTCTCGGGCACTGTCAGAGGAACAATTTGGGTTTCTGAAGGGGAGGCAAATCCTCAATGCTATTGGAACTGCACAGGAGTGCATACACAATATTAAGACAAAAAAAATACAAGCTATCCTCCTTAAACTAGACCTTAAAAAGGCCTTTGACTCTATCAACTGGAATTTTTTATGCCTCATCCTACTCCGGTGTGGTTTTGGGGTCATCACAATAAATTGGGTGATGGGTTGCATATCCTCGGCCACCTTTGTGAATTTGATCTACGACGAGGCTACTAAAGTTTTCCACTGTGAAAGAGGGCTCCGACATGGCTGCCCCCTCTCACCCCTTATTTGCATCCTGGTCTTAGAGACCCTTAGTATTTTGTTAAAAAAAAGATTTTCAGAAGGAAAACTTTCGGGAATAAGAGTTTCTAGATTGACTCAGGTTCTGCATCTACTCTTCATAGATGACATGATCATCATGACATCGGCCTCCTTATCTGAGTGGATAGAGATTTTCAATCTACTAAATATTTTTTGTTCTGTTTTAGGTCTAGAGATTAATTATCAGAAGTCAACCTTGTTGGGTACAGGAGCCCAGGACGAGTTCTTGATGGAACTAAAGACACTTTTTGGCATCAATATTTGAGATCTTGTGGATGGACTCTGTTACCTTGGATTCCAAATCAAACCATCAAGCTACATTGCTAGGGACTAGAGATGGTTAATTGAAAAGTTAGAATTTAGAATCCTACACTGGTGCAATAGATGCTTAACTCTGGGCAGAAGATACATTTTAATCAAGGCTGTATTGGAAAGCCTTCCGGTATAATGGATGGCCTTGACACATATCCCTCTATCAGTGTTAAAGAAGCTTTGACAGTTGATTTTCGCCTTCCTCTGGAATGGAAGCAAACAGAACAAAGGCTACCACCTCTGTAGGTGGGAGAAGGTATCAAAACCAAAATCGCTAGGAGGCTGGGGCTTGAGAAATTTGCAAATATTCTACAAGGCACTCTCGACGAACACGCTTTGGAGAATTCTGATGGCTCCAGGCATTTGGAGAAAATTTATAAAGGAAAAATATATCACTCACCAGTCAGTTCATGATTGGCTCAGATCAACAACAACTTATCCTCAACGGGGCTCCCAAACTTGGAAACACCTATTGAAGTCACTCTCGATCCAATGTAATAGGATCGAGANCGATCCTATTACATTGGATAGCGTGGCTACTGGGTTTTGGATCCTCAATAGAGATTGGAAGGGATGCCTTTCTTGGTATGGGTAACAGATCCATGCTAACATCTAGGCTATTGGAGTGCATGCACGGTAAAGGTATGCATTATATGCTTCATATAAAGCTTCCACCTAGCTGCGGTCTGATTGGAGAATCCTGGTTATCGAGTTCTTCGCTGGACCTGGACAGTGAACTCGGGGCAGAATGGAACTGTTACATACAGAATCTAATTGGTGTAGGGATCCGCCTACAGAAGCGGCCAGACACCCTCATCTGGACGAGAGGGGACAAAACTGGAATTCTTTATGTTAAAAATGTTTACCAAGTGATTGCAGAGATGATCTGGAAAAATCATGATGAGACTTGGTGAAAACGACTATGGAAATGGAATTGCCCACTGAAAATTAAATTATTCTTCTGGTTATTGGCAGAGAACAAAATCCTAGTGTGGGATAACCTCCAAATCCGTGGTTGGGTGAGACCTAATCGGTGCATATTGTGCAAGACAGATAGCGAAACCACTCTACATCTCTTTGTGAATTGTAATTTCACTCGAGAAGTCTCAAAACTTGTCACAACATCTTTGAATCTACTCGATAACTGGACTGGATCCTCGGCAAAACATTGTTTCAGTACCTGGTTCTCTAGACACCAGAACTATCCAACGCTGCCAACCACTCTATGTTGGAATATATGGAATGCTGCATTATTTGAAGAAAGGTCCCCATCGATCCATCTAGTGGCCAAAAACATATTAACAGCAATGGACACTCCAGTCTCACAAGCAAAAGATCCTTCTACTCACAGAACTACCACAACTCTTCCATCGGACAAAGTCATCGCTTGGTTTGACGGAGCTGCACAACAAGGAGAAAATCTCTGTGGGGCAAGGGGAAAAATCCTCAACTAGAGCTTGGATATTATTGTAATAGAGCTTTTCTCAACTAGAGGTTGCCCCCTCGAAGAGGTTCGTGAACATTGCTTTCAGAATCAAAGTGTTATTTCTATTGTTATTCTTACATCATTTCAGTGCTATTGTGGTGATTATTCTAGTTATATTGTTGTTATTCTACCATTTCTAGCATTTTATTTCTATTCTGCATACTTTTTATATCTGGTATATTACAGCAGCTCTGAAACCCAAAGCCTATGATGTTTTCTTGAGGAGTCGATACACCCTCTGTTTAAACCATCGAGTATGTGTTTGACCTCTGTGTGGATTGTTTGTCACACATCCTGAAACCGGTGCTACCTGGACCGTGTTGTGTCTTAGTGACCTGTTGTTGTTTTTATGGACATCCACACCCAATTTACTTGTTGTTGTTGTCACCCATGAGTTAACCAAAAGTTGTTGTTGTTGCTATTATCCTGAACTTGCGGGAATTGAGTTGAAAACTTGTTGAAGAACCGGGTTGTCAGGCTCGTGGTAGAAGAGGTAGGTTGTCAAGCCTGTGAGCAACGCTCTCCAGCTGAGAGAGTTTGTTGGGAAATGGGTTTCTCCCAGAGAGAGTCCAACACCAGCTACAAAGCTCTGAGAATTCCTGATCCGACCTGTTGTCGAGACCCAGAGAGGGAGGTGAAGCACCGATGGACTGTGATTGTGAAGGTGTATACTCTCGGCTGGAACATGCATGTGGGGGATGAGAGTCCATGAGTAGTGGGCGTAAGAAGGCTCCTGGAGAGAATCCTTTCGGTTGCTCTATGTAGTTTTCTTATAACCTCAACCCAGTCTAGGATTCCCTTGCCTTGGGTGGAGCTTAGTCCCAGCTCGGGGTGACCCATTGCTGAGCATGATAAGCAGTGTGGTCTAAGGCTGGGAGGTTCGTGGAAGGTCTGCATATGGTTGGTAGAGTTACTACAGTTTCAAAGATAAGTATATGCATGTGTTTAGTTTCAATAAAAATGCATGTCTATGATGCTTGCAATATTATCATGTATTATGTTGCAATATTATCATGTCTGTGATGCTTGCAATATTTACTGTTAATTCCGTTAATTATGTATGTTAGCAGTAATTATATGTTTACTCTGTATTAATTCATTTAACTTCATTTAAATGCATACTATATAAGTTTGAGAATGTTTATGTGTAGTAGCGTTTCCCGACCGCGGGGTTGATGGCCGAGGATGTTACAATATGGTATCAGAGCTTTAAAGGCTATGTTAAGGTTGTGTTTGGTAGCATTGCCCAACATGTTGGTGATCGGGGATGTTACAGTGGGCTATATGCATTTAATTGTATTAGGTTTCATTGTTGAGTATATATTTCCGAGTAAGTAGGGATTGCACTCCCATACAACTCTTGTTACTGTTGTGTTTAGTAGAGTCTACATTTCCTAGATGAACACTTGCAACATAAAATATTTTGGATAAATAATGGGTAGGTTTAAAACATTTCATTTAATCCAAATATATACACAATATTATAAAAACTTATTGAAAAAAAAAATGATACAAAGTCATAAAAGATTAGGATATTTACAATATAACTGAAGTGATTAGAATATAACCTACTTGAATGATACAAAGTCCTAAAAGATTAGGATAGTTACAATATAACTGAAGTGATTACAATCTTACCTACCTGCCTGGATATTTACAATATTAGAATATAAATAGAGTGATTACAAGATAACCGGCCTACCTTTAGTGAAGGTATTACAATATAACCAACCCAGATATTATAATAATGATAATGGCTATCCATTAATACTACACCATGCAGGCCTACTCAACACGATGATGAAGAAAATGCAGACATTCTTCTAGAGATCAGCGCTTTCCTTTCCCCAATTGCCACGAACACCTGCCAAGAAAGCATTGAGGAGGAATGCCGAAGAGTACACTTTACTACCAGCACCATCTAGCGAACGGGACTGTGTGCGACCAAAACCCCGTATGTCATCATAATCGGGTGAATACAAGCCAAGCAGATAACTGCCGATTCCCCACTTGACCCAAACCAGGACTTGCAGAGCACAATACACCCACCTCCCAATAGGCTTGTTTAGACCTAGACCTAGAGCTCGAGCTCCTGCTACTACTGCAAAGACTTCTAAAACTATCACTACCAAAACCATAAACATCTTTATAATTTCCTTCCAAATTTCATCCCGAATTTCCTTCGAAGATTTCTTATTCTCCCTGCAAATTTCGAAACATTCCGTGACAAGCTTGGAAAAATCGAAACAGTCCATGCCAATAACAAAACCAATGGCTGCTATTATCACAGAAACCCTAGGTTTAGAAGGTGGCATGGCGGGTATTTCATACCATTTGCCAACGCCTCCGTTAAATGAAAATGCAATAAGCACAGCCCAAATACCAGAGAAAATCAAGTTGAAACTACCAACTATAAACGATAAGGTTCTGACGCTTAAAATAGTACATCTAAAGCTCAACACATGGCAAACACTGGATTTACCATCACTGGACTTGACCTTGACCAGAGCGCCGGTTAGAAACGCAGAGGCCGGAAACCCAATCCCTTTACTGTCGACGACGTAATCTCTTACCACCCTTCTCGCTAGGAGAGAGCTAGAGAAGCCATCGATTTGGCAGTATAGAGTTAGTAGAAGGTTGATTAATATTTCTGCTAACCTTAGAAATATTATCGACAAAGTTCCGTATGACACTTCTTCTTCTGCATTTCTTCCCCTCCCATCCAAATATCTTTGCAGGGCGTCTGAAGCCATGACTGCGGTTCTTCTGTCTTTCTGATCTTTAGACTGGAAAGATCTAATCAACACCTTTGACCAACCATCATCGGATGCATCATTCACTGGAATGCAGATGCAAATAGGTTTTTTTCTGATGGGTGTAGTAAACTCAGCATCAAGTGCTTCACAGACTGCTGGGACTTCCCTGTTAGGTAGGCACTCATGGCAGCCATTTTTCAGGCACTGCATAGATGGCAGTAACCAGCAGGAATCAGACAGATCAATTAGTATTCCATTCAGATGAGGATCAAGTTTCTCTTTGACTGCTTGCTCAGTCGAGAATTTAATGCAGTTGCACTTGTGTGGCATCCTCATCTCTACATTGACTGATGGGGATTCCGATGCAGATCGGACTGATTCTTTTAAAGGATGGTATGGCAATCGATCGTTATATGGCTCGTAACGACTGCATGGCAGTAGAATGGAGTACACATTGTAGGCATTTTGTATATACTTCCTGAATTGGCGGATGGAAGAATTGGGGGTCGGTCCACTTCGTCCTTCCGGTGGGATGGAAGAATCTGTTGACAGCATTACAACAAGTCCATATTTTTCATCACTTTTGGGGGTCGGTCCACTTCGTCCTTCCGGTGGTATTTCCACTACCGCCTGTTCTTTCGGTGGTATTTCCACTAGTTTGGGACCTGTTATGGTGGCCATAAAATCCCTGGCACCCATCTCTAGATCAAGGCGCCCTCTAAATAAACTTGTAATAAAAAGTGCCAGATTCCCGATCAAAACAATTCCTAGATTTCGAAAACTAAGAGAACCTGTGAGCACCTCAGTTATCTCAAGCTGTGCTAAAGCATTACAAGACAGCCATCCCAACCAAACAAGAAGCTTTATAATCAACCATTCCTTCATGTTTGGCTTCAATACCCCAATCCAAAAGACAATATGTCTGGCAAGTTTTTCAAATCTATACAGAATACTCTCGCTTTTACACTCAAATCATACCATGCCTGCAAACTCTTATAGGATAAGACACGCTCGTCGGCGTCCCCAGAAAGTTGATGCATAAATCATTGGAGTCCACAAGAAACTTTGCGGATGAGAGTTGAGTAGTTGGCCTTCACGTACGTATATCTATGGATACTAGATTTTGTTAAAATAATTAAAATTTATTTTTTATTATTAGATAATGCTATAATTAATGATGATGATAATGATTAATATCTATTAAGATTAAATTAGTCTATCTGACTTTAAGAGATTAAGTGATTACTTGTAATTTTTTAGAATTTTTAGAAACGTCTCCAATTGGCTGGGAACTTTTTTGGGAACTTGGAAGCTTTTTGAGAGCTTCAACATCAAGGAAATGGGAGATTGAAAACTAGTTTCCTAAAAGAAAAGCTTTAAATTAGAATTATATTAAATTAAAATGTAAATATATTTATTCCATTATTACCAATACTTAATTTCTTACAAATATTTTCATTATATTTATTCAAAATATCACTATAAAACTAAGACTAAATTACATTTAAATATTATTTCAAAAATTAGTTAAGTAAAAAAACTTAATAATACTCACTTTATAGTTATGGATATGAAATTTTTTTAATGTATGTATGTTTTCTTTCAAGCCCAAATTAAACATGAAAGTCTAATAAATCAATACTCTATCCAACACAAGCATTTGTTCCACTTTTTAATTTGTGATATAAGATATCGTGTCATTATTCCAAATGTGAATGTCATTTGATTTGATTTAATAAAAACATGAACATATCCATCATATAAATGAATGCTACATTCTTGTTTCATCCTAATATTAATCGGAAAATCAATATAAAAAACACTACCCCTTATAATTTATTTAAGTATTTTAATATATTAAAATTTATATTTTATTATATACTACATCTTTCAACCAATATAAAAATAATTTTTTTATATAAAAACCATATTTTCTCTTGAATTTAAGAAATATACAACATAAAAAATTAAAAATTAAAAAAACCTCAACATTATTATACATAATCTTCTATGTTAGATTTTGAATTGGAGTTGCCTACGAATAAATGTTGCAACTTCCTACCAACGCACCTTATAAAGACTTGACAATTGTATTATCACGTCAAGTTGTTAGGCTTTGAATTCGAGTCCCATAGCATTAAATGTTTCAAAATCAAGGTCTACATTAACATTATGTTTTACATGAGTGAATAATAAGTATAGATGAATGAATAATAAGTATAAATGAATATATGTAAAATTTATAATTATAAAATTGAAAGTAATAGGGTTTATTCTATTTTTTTTATATAAAAGTTTGTTGTTTTCCATTGAAAGTGAATATGTTATGATTAAGTATTTAATGTATAAGCACAAGACAATTACCATGAAAGGAAAGAGGCTTCTTAATATTGTTCCAAACTCCAATAAAAATGACATGTGACTTAAGAGGGGTTGATGAAAATATGTGAAGTCTCAGCTAAATCATTGGAGAATAAGGGAGGAGGCCACTCTGCAGAGTATTGATACCATTAAAAATACTATTACATCTAAATTCAAGGAGAAATTGTGGTGCAATAAAGAATTACCAACCATTCATATGGATCTTTCCTTGTTTTGAAGCCATCCTTCCAAGTGTCTTCTTATTTTATTTGTATCTAGTTGTATCCCAATTTGATTTCCAATTTGGTGAAGTACTTGGCATGCTACAACATATCTAGTAAGTCATTGATACTAGGAAGAGAGTGATCTTATTCAATTATATATAGTAGCTACACATTCTCCATGTCTCGTCCTTCTTGGGCATTATGATGATAGGTGATCCACAAGGTAAGGTAATTAGTTGAATTGCTCCTTGCTCTAACAATTGTTGCCACAATTTATTTGCTTCTTTTTCTTCTAATATGGAATGTCTATATAGTCATATGTTTGGAAATGGGGAGTTAGGTTGACACAACTATATCTCATGCCCCACTGCCCTCTTAGGTGGTAACCCTTTAGGCTCTTAGAACACTTCTTTATACACCTACAAGAGCTCCTCCCACTAGTGTTTCTTCTCTTTAGTACAATGTCCCTCCAAAGATTCCTTTACCTTGAACGAATCATCTCCTTGTTGATTCTATCTTAAGAAGAGCAACACAAACTTCCTACTTGAACTGATCATTTTCTTGGCTTGGTTAGCACTTATGAGAGAGATATTGGATTTACTTTTATGTGCATTGATGATGAAAGAATTCTCATCCCTGATCAAATGATATTGGTTTTCTCTCCTCATGAAGATAACATTCCTCATGTACATGAAGGAGCTTCCAAATAATATACCACACACACCAAGTAGTACTACATACACCTCCACTTCATTAATATACTTTACAATTAAGAAAATTTTATCTTACAACGCTTAGTGACCTTGAGCTCTATATCCTTATTTAACCATCCCAATGGGTATGGCTAAGGAATGTGGTCACTGAACTTCCAATCCAATCTTACTTAGTAGATCTTCTTCTATAAGGTTGGCTTATGAACTAGAATCAAATAGAGAATCCACTCGCCTTCTTGACCTAGATATTGATATGGAAGAGTTTAAATGTCTCCTTCTCTCCCTTGGGATGGAGGCTACCCATGGTCACCTCCTTTTTCATTATAGTGTAGAAAATATTTTTTGTCCATATTCAAGCTGCTCTCAACTTGGTTGCCTGAATCCATGGCTAGCATGTGAATCTTCTTCTTGGACTCCTTCTTGCAGTTCTTTGGATGTAAATTCAACACTTAACTTTGATATGACCATCGATATTACAATGGTTGCTTGGATCATTGCACTAATTTGGAGTGGTCATTGTCTTCTTATCATTTCCTTTCCACTTCTTTCCCTCCTTGGAAGCATCTTGGTGGTCTTTTTGTTTGGAACCATTTGGTTGTCCTTTATTCTTGTTCATTTTCTCCAAATACCATGCTTGCACACAAGCCTTATCAATGGTCCTAGGGTTAAAGAGAATCACTTTCATCCTTAAATAACTACAGAGACCACCTAGATACTTAGGGAGTACATGTATGTTATTTGAAGATATTCCCAACAAAATGGTTTGTTTTATGAACTCATTAGTGTACTTGTGTACACTTTTCCCTTACTTTTATTGAAAGTAATGCCAACATATTCATTGGTCCTCTTCATACCCAATAGGGTAAAAATGTGACTTAATGAGGGCTTTAAACACCTTCCACTTAGTTATAGTGGGGTGACCCACCAACTTAAGTGTCTCTATGTGACTTTCCCACAAAGTTTGGGCATGGACCTCTAAATTTAGTTGGGGACATGATATATTTTGATCTTCTCCTATGCCAACAACATTGAAATGGACATTTATTTGTTGTTGCCATGTATTCAACTCAATAACATCAATACCACATTGATAGGTTTTGATGTCCATTGTTTCCTCAACTTTAAATAAATATTGGGAAAAAGTGACAGTGGAACTTGGTCTCTTGTTATTTAGTTCCTTTTCTAGGTCTTCATTGTCTCCAAATTTTTTGTTTGAATTAAATTTCAAGTTAGAGTTACTAAAGTCCTTGAAAGGTATAAAATTTCTCTCAAGAGCTACCGTGAGGATCATCGTGTTGTGACATATGTTAGCAACTTGTTCTTCTAGTGAACTGAAATCTCTCCTTTGAATCATCCTTTCGATTGTTATTATACTCGTGTTATATGGCTAGGGTTTCAAGACTTCCTTCTTTAATCAATTTCCTATGTCATAAAATTTCCCACTAAAAATTGAAATAAATTTTATCTGGTACCAATATGATGTAAGCTTCTATTGATACTCCACTTCATCACAACAAATCATACAAATTTTCACAAACTCTTTGTTATGCAATGGTTTACTTAAGATTAATATTTTGTATCATTGGATTATAACACAAAGAAATGAATTAGGTTGAGACTAAAACAAAAGAGGCTAAAAAACATACCACACCATACACACAATGAAAACAAGATATACCTTGGGAAATCTAATACAGGAAAACCTAGTTATAAGTTGAGGACTATGCCTTGCTCTTTTCTTCTTAGTTATGAAATTTAAATACAAAGAAATGTGAACTCACTATGGATGTTCCATGGACATTGTGACCTATATGGTTTCTACAAGGTCTTCTTCTTCTTGTGTTCTATTCCATATGCCAAACCCTTTCTCTTGTCAACTATAAAAAAATGAACTAATACAAAAAAGGATGAAATCACTTCCTTTCTTAGAAACCCAATATTTAACATGTCCTAATAGCCATCTATGAGTAGGGTTATGGTTTTTCATGCCTCAATTATCAATTAAGGTTAGGGTTTTGGACCCTCTAGAATCTTCTTGAAATTCCACATGTGGCTAGCTCAACATCTGTGAGTAATGGAACCTGACATGGAATCCACTTGGCACCATAGTGTTCACAAGATACGTTAAATGATTGAAGTGGTCATTGCATTGTTGGAAAGTTCTTAATGTGTAAAAAGGTGTTGCGAGGCTACAAACATTGTTCACATAGTTTTGACCCCCAAAATGGTGGTTTTATGCCTCAAACATGGTTTTAAAGTTTGAGTTAAAACCCCAAATCACCAAAAAAAGGCTCACCCCTAAAAGGGGCCCCAAAAGCCTTTTACTCCAATATTTCCATCTAGAAAGTTCCAAAATAGGTGACAAATTTTATAGTGACCCATTCCAATTCACCTTGTTCCTCTAATAAGAACCTTTTATGAACTCTTTCAACTTTCTTCCAAAATTCTTTATAAATTCCTAAAGCTCGAATGAGACAACCATATATAATTATTGTTTGCACTAATTTTCTAAAGAGCAACATCCTCAATTTCCAGTTATTCCATAGTTGATTTTTTGTTTATAGAATAGAAGGACTTCATGCCCCCTACTCATTGTTCTCACAATAGTTCTAATTCTATCTATAATAAAATTAAATGCCCAAATACTTGTAAGAAAAAAATTATCTTCACTAATTTTTCACCATTAAATTTGATGATTGCATCCTTATTCGAAGTGCCTATTACCATTACCCCTTTTTTTATATTAATTTTCATTTAATAATAATTGCCAATTTTTTTTAGGGAATCAAGATGTCTTTGGACACAATGTTGTGCTCTATAAAAAACACAACATTGTCTACATAAATCAATAACAACAAAACATGACTTTATATATGTGTATTCTTCCTCCCCCTTTATTCTTGATCCAATTTTTAAAGTAATATATAAATGTGCAAACTAATATTGGAGAGAGGGGACATCCTTGCTTCACCCCGAACTTACTATTGATTTTGAATTTCCGTCTTCTAATTTTATCATTTATCGCTAACCCTAATTTTGTAATAAAAATGAAAAATAGGTTCTCTCCACTCAGGAGGAAATCCTACTTTTCTCCATGCTTGCCCAATGTTTTATTCAATGCATTGTATCGATAGATTTAGAAAAATTCACAAATAAAAGACAAATACTATTACCTTTATCTCATGCTTTCTCAACAACAACTCTAAGAGTTACTAGGTGGTTAATGGTTGAATTGTTATGTTGAATGAAAAACTGAAAAGGATCCCTAGCATTGTTTTCTTCCCATTTTCTTATTTTATTGTCTATAATGATGCCAAATAGCTTGGAAAAGAGGCAAATAACCATGATGGTTTTCTAATCTCTTACATTATTTATATCACCGCCTTTGTGAATAGGTATCATTTTTACAACCTTTGAGTTGCTTATGTAGATCATTTATAGTTTTTGCAAGAAGAACGATATCATAAATGTAAATAGGACAACAATGAACTTGACCATGTTTATACCAATGCACCCCTCCTCTTCTAATCTTTGTTCAATTATATTGATATATATATTCCAAAAAGGGTAGGAGGAAGGGGGCACCCTTTCTTAACACGGATATAATAATTAATCGCCAAAGGCCAATTTGTTATTACATTTCATCTTAGCAACAATCATTTCGTAGAACCTAATAAAACTATGTCTATTGGAGCTT
>JASDQU010217770.1:6007-18108 GCA_032191745.1 Picea mariana | reverse complement strand
TATTTCTTATAATACCTAAAAAAACATTCTTAACACCTAAGTTATACAACCATTAATATTACTCCTAACCCTAATATTACTTATAAACTATAATATAACCCCTTACCAATATAAAATGGTTCCTTAAACTCTATAGCCAATGAGTACCCTTATAAATGATAACTTTTCTAATGTATAACCCCGAACAAATATAACCCAAACCCTTAGTAAACTAAAACCTCTAACTTCCATCACCTAACAACCCATATCATCCATATTATCTTAAACCTTATTCTAACACTTAACCCCAATAAATCCTAACACCTAAAACCTATAATCCATGTCCCATAACCTCTAATCCATGTTTATGATAAACCCTAAAACTCCTCTCAACCTTGAACCTTAACCCTAAAGTACTATAACCCCTAATACTTATAATCCATAAGCCTAAAACATTATAACTCATAACCCATATATATTGTTGGGTACCATTTTATGCTTATTTTCACTTCACAAATCATACTTTTGTCTCCAAAACCATCCATTTTTCCTTCATATTATTCCATATTTTCCATAGAAAAAAACCTATGAAAGGTACATTTATCATTCCTTAGCTTAAGAATTGAATTTTTGAATTTTCAGCATTAAAATTAAAAATTTATCAGAAATTACAAGATTTGACTAAATCCCGTAATTGCTCCAAGGTTCATGTACTTTCATGATAGCTGGGAGAAATCAGAGACATGTGTCATGATCCTTGATGTACAAGGATGTATGAATATCTATCAGGTTCAATATATGAGCTTTCCAGGTGTCTAGTCAACGCTCGTCAAACATGGCCACTTCAGCAGAAAATACCATGTTTTAGCGAAAATTATGGACAATTTTAGATTTTCTGATTTAATACATGTATTTTTGCTGATTTAATACATGAATGTGTAGAGGTATACATGGATTATTTTTCTTTGTATGGTAATAATTTTGATGATTCCTTGAAAAAATTGGAAAAAGTCCTAAAAAGATGCATAGAAACAAATTTGTCTCTCAGCAATGAAAGATGTTTCATGATGTTAATTGAAGGAATAGTATTGGGTCATCATATTTCATCATTAGGAATTACAATGGATCCTACAAAAATACAAATCATTGTGAACCTATCAGAACCAATTAGTTAGAAGGATGTGAGAATTTTTCTTGGATATGCAGGCTATTACCGAAGATTCATTAACAATTTTAGTAAAATAGCTTTGCCATTATTCAAATTACTTGCAAAATATGTACATTTTCATTGGGATACTAATTGTCAAACTGCCTTTCATAAACTCAAGGAAAAGATATCAAAATCACCTATCTTAATAGGGCCTAATTGGGCTTTTCCATTTCACATCTCTACAGATGCATTGATTACTGCAATAGGGGAATCATTGGGTCAAAAAGAAAATCTTATGAATTATGTTATTTACTTCATTAGCAAGAATTTAACCCCTACGGAATTGAATTACATAGTCACTGAGAAGGAAATGTTGGCAGTAGTACATGCTGTGAATAAATTTCATCACTACATCATTGGTTATGAAGCATATACTCCAGCAGAGGGACCTAAAGAAGCACATCCAATAGAGGGACTTGAAGAAGTATATTCCAACAAGGAAACTGAGAAAACACAATGCATTCATCATAGCAGAAGGACCCGAGGAAGATACTGAGCAAAGGAATCTAAGAAGAGCCTCATCAAATTTGTCATAAGTGAGGAATTGCAACAACATTCCAGCCAGCTTCAACCAAGCAACATCACCAACACAAGGAGCAACAAACAAGTTAGTATGAATTTTTGTTTTTAATGCTTTAAAAATTTGGAAAATTCTTCATAAGCTAGCAATGATAAATACCTTTCCCTTCCCCTACACTATCTCTTCATCACTTCATATACCCTCAAAGCATCAAAAAGAGTACTCAAACAAACCAATTTGGTCTCCAAGGGAGCTATAAGGAGAAATTAGATTTTCGAAATCAAACAACAAGAGCATGATTAGAAAGAAGGTTATTCTTGTAAATATTTTTATGGTTTCCAACCTAAAAATCTTTACAAACCTTTTCAAAACAAGTTATCAAATTGATTATACAAACACATTGTTTTGAATATGTCAAATGTTCAATGCTCTGTTTTATGGAGACATTATAAGTTGTTGTTTGCTTCAAAATGAAAATAGGGGTCATAAGGAAAATACATTTGGAGTTATAAGTTGAATGGTTATTCAAAGGAAAATAAATCAGGGAGCTATAAGTCAAAGTGGAGTCATAAGATAAACGCCATTTCCTGTAATGATTGCAAGAAAAAAAAGTGAAATTTCATAAGTGAAAGAGGTATGATGACAGGGAATTTTCAACAATGAGTGCTCATTTGAGAGATTGTACAAATGCATTTCTACCACAACACCCTTGTTAAGAATGCTTATTTCCTCCACAAAAGTCGATTTTTCTCCTGAAGTCAGCACTCCCATTATCATTTTCCTCCACAATGTCTTTTTTCCTCTTTCCTAAAAATGTTGTAGCTTCACCTCTTTCCATATACTGTTGTTCTACTTAGATGCTCCCCATATTCGAATCGTTGGTGTGTTCATACGTTATACCTTACCTCCTCACTGCAACGCGTTCCTTCCTACGCCTACCCAGCTCGAAATTTCTGATAAACAACGAACTGTATGTTGACAATTTCATTGTCAACATACACAATTTTCTTCCTGTGGATAAATCGTGGCATTGAGGAAATACGTGGGAGGTGAGTGCATAAACCAAGGAGAAGAGAACATGTTCAAGAAGGAGTCGACTAGGGAAGGTAAGTTCGAATTCAATGTTAAGTGCCAATTTTGACTCCCTGAGGAACGCTTTGAGAACATAAACAATTCATTTCTAGTAGAGGTTGATTGTAAGAAGAAAAACAGAGCTGGGTTTCAACAAGAAGGCATAGAATATTTTAAATTTCAGATTGAATTGTCAGGTATGCCCTTTCATCAAGAAATTTATGATTGAAATTAATAGAGAGCAGTTTAGAAATTAAAAAAATGAGATTTTCTTTGTGTCATTTGAACATAAAATCTTGTTGAAAGAACATTCATAGAATTGAATTAAAACAGAGTCTGCAAGTTTGAAGAAATCAAAATAGTTGATTGAAGAATACACAGGGTTGAATTTTTTTTGAACAAGGATAGACCTCCTTTTTGTATAACCAGTGAAATATTTTTCAAGGTCTTTCTCTTTAAAAATTGAAAGAATGGTGTCTAGGTATGAACTAGAGAAGTTTGATCCATCACAAACTCACAAAGACTGTCTAGAAATTCTTGAAAAAATGAAAAAAATCAGTGGATATCTTTCTTTGAGAAGTTTGATGGATATTGTGAAAAGGTTGCTTTAGAGTTTGCTTGTTCATTTAATGGGGAAAGGGCCACTGTTGGTAACATCACCATTATAATTTTTGAAGATGTAATTGCATAGATCACTGGATTACCTCAAACTGGAGAAAGATACTTCAAAACTAAACACTTTAAAGACAAATCATGGGCACCTTTTTTATCCAGATCTAGGAATGCAGTAGTAAATTGGAAAAAGGAATTCCAAGAAGTTGGTTGATTCATCCTTGGGATGAATTAACCTATCTTATCCAGAAATTTATTACTGGTGAAGGAAGGTTTAGTATTGTCTACCTATATCACATCATATTGTTGTAACATTTAAAGAGTGATTGTGAAATTAAAATTCCCTACTTTCTACTGCAAGGCCTTTATAAGATGGCTAAAGCTGTTCAAAAACAAGGGAGGAATACAAAAAAGAGTCTATACCACTATGGCTTCATCAAAATGATCATCACACATGAACTACAAAAACATAACTTGTCATGGCAGCAGTTTATCATTGGAAATGGTTTTGAAATAGTGGAAGAGAAAATAGAAGAAGAACAGATCTTGATTGTGATAGATGATGAGGAGGAAATGCAACACCCCAAGGCAACAAGCTCAAAACGCCTATGGGGAGGAGAAGAACAAGAAGTAAGGTGAAAATGGAAAAAGAATTCCAAGAAAAAGTTAATATTTTCACCACATATGAAAGGAAATCAAGAAAAATCCAACAAGTCCAAAAAGGAAAAATAAAAGAAAGTGATGATGGAGCACAACACGCACAATATGCACACATTCAGACTTTGGAGAAACAAAAAGAGGCAGGGAAAGCACAATCATTAGAAGATGATGATTTTGAAAAACAAGAGACTTCCACATATGAGAAAATGAGAGAAGAGGTGAAACAATTAATTGAAGACATGAAAGATGAAACTCAATCACCACAGAAAGTAGAACAAATAGAAGAAATGGTTGGTGGGTCCACACCAGGGCTTGATAAGAAAGACAAGAAAATAAAAAAGATGAAGAAAAAGATCAAAGAAATAGAAGTCGTGGAAAGATATTTGAAAATGGAAAATAAAATGTTGAGGACTCAAAGCCATAAAACTCATGAGGAAAATGAAAAACTAAAGAAGAATAAAAAGAAGCTTCAAAAGAAAAACAAATTGATCTCCGAACAAGCATACAAATGGCTTTAGCAAAAGCAAACATACAAGGCAAAATATAAGAGGTTAAAAGTTCTTCATACAACTCAAGCCAATGTGGATACATTATTGTAGGCAACAGAGGTGGCAAAAGAATATTGACAGGAGTTCAATAACATTTTTTGTGCATGAGGACATGCAAAGTGTTCCTCTTGGGGGAGATGTTGGGTACCATTTTATGCTTATTTTCACTTCACAAATCATACTTTTGTCTCCAAAACCATCCATTTTGCCTTCATTTTATTCCATATTTTCCATAAAACAACCTATGCAAGGTACATTTATCATTCCTTAGCTTAAGAATTGATTTTTTGAATTTTTAGCATTAAAATTAAAAAATTATTAGAAATTACAGGATTTGACTAAATCCCGTAATTGCTCCAAGGTTCGTGTACTTTCAGGACAACTGGGAGAAATCAGAGACATGTGTCATGATCCTTGATGTACAAGGATGGATGAATATCTATTAGGTTCAAGATTTGAGCTTTCCAGGTGTCTGGTCAATGTTGGTCAAATAGGGCCACTTCAGCAAAAAATACCCTCTTTTAGCAGCAAATTATGGACAGTTTTAGATTTTCTTGGGATTTGTGCATATTTTGTGGATCTGAAGGAGGGATTTGACCTTCTTACTATATTTTGTGAATATCATCCTTAGATTAGGATTCTTTTTAGTATTTTCAGTTACAAACTTTTTGTATAAATACTTCAAGACATGGACTAGTATGACATCTTATGTTAATGAAGAAAACTCTGAATTTTCAGTCTTGAAATCAGTTTGATGTTGTGTTCTTGATGATGTTTATGAGATGATTATATGAATGCTTCTATAAGTTCCTTATTAACTGAGACAACTCTAGGTGTACAAGTGAAGCACTGGAGGGCCCCCTTTGCCAAGCTAGCACACTTCTCCTTTTTCATTCTTTTCAAGTAAATTTTGGTATGAGCTTTAAGTTTAAATTTTGTTGTAGGTAATGTTGTTGTGTTTTACTTGATTTCAAAATTACTTATGTTGATGATGAATGTGGGAAAGCAAATAATGCATCTCTTGTAAAAGGGTTTAGTCTTTCTGACATTTACAAGCCTCTAAACTAGTTTGAATGCTTAAATTTAGTTGAATGCTTTTACTTTATCTTGTTGATTAATGGTAAGATATCTATGAATACACCTTCTGTAAATAATCTTAGCGTTTCTTTCATACACAACACTTATATTAGCTTTTGAATTATTTTTATTTAAAAAACTAAATTTATCTCTAAGTCCATACATTTTGGATGTGTCTCTAAGTCTTACAAACACGAGATTGACAATTAAATACACTCTAATTTACATCAGTATATTGGAGCCCAACATATATAAACATTTATCCTTACAAACCCCATAAATTCTAACCCAAATCACCCAAAAGCAATATAACCATAAATAACTAACACTTTTAACCCCTGAGCCATTTAACACCAAACTTGAAAATTCTATCACATGCAACCTCTATAACCCTTATAATGCATGATCCCTATTATATCCAAACCATATCACATATTTGATATGAACCCTATATAAGCCTTATTATTTATAACCCATATGTCCCTTAACCTATAACCCCCAAGTCAAAGCCAATATATATCCTAACCTCTATAACCCATGTGTATAACACCTTATCCCATAATCCCTAACACACATAATCATTCTCTCTTTTAACAATGATCACGATATAACCCTTAACCCCTACTAAATTAAAACCCTAATAAGTTTATTACCCCAAACCCCTCTGTCCAACAACTTTTGTAACCCCTCACCTATATAAGCCATATAAATCCTAATGAGTATAACCATTATACCTCATAATACCATAGCATCATCAAACAACTTTTGTAACCCATCACCTATATAAGCCATATAATTCCTAATGATTATAATCATTATACCTCCCAATACCATATCATCGTCAAACTACAAACATTTATAAGATCCATAATACTCAATCCCTAACTATTGATATTATGGTAGCTATAGGAGGTATTAACCTACTACTACCTTAAAACTCTAATATCTTTACTACCCCTAACCCCTCTATCCATTAGTTCTTGTAACCCCTAACCTATATAATCCCTATAACTCCTAACATTTATAACCTTTATACCTCCTAATAACATGGCTCCTATAATTTTGAACCACTAACATATATAAGACTTTTAATAATTCATCCCTAACTACTCTAACTCATAACATCTCTAACCTATAACTTCTAAATATAATTGCTTATACTTATAATCATTAACCTCTAACACCTATTTCCCCTAACTTTTAATACCTAGTTTCTATGATCCTAAAAAATGTTCACCTCTTGGCTTAGTTCGTTACTACACCACCATTAAGGTTTTTGTTTAACTCAAATCCATAAACCTCATGAGGAAAATGAAAAACTAAAGAAGAAGTAAAATAAGCTTCAAAAGAGAAACAAACTGATCTTCGAACAAGCATACAAATGGCTTAAGCAAAAGCAAGCATACAAGGAAAAATATAAGAGGTTAAAGTTCTTCATACAACTCAAGCCAATGTGGATACATTATTGCAGGCAACAGAGGTGGTAGAAAACTATTGACAGGAGTTCAAGAACATTTTTTGTGCATGAGGACATGCAAAGTCTTCCTCTTGGGGGTGATGTTGGGTACCATTTTATGCTTATTTTCACTTCACAAATCATACTTTTGTCTCCAAAACCATCCATTTTTGCCTTCATTTTATTCCATATTTTCCATAAAACAACCTATGCAAGCTACATTTATCATTCCGTAGCTTAAGAATTGAATTTTTGAATTTTTAGCATTAAAATTAAAAATTTATCAGAAATCACAGGATTTGACTAAATCCCGTAATTGCTCCAAAGTTCGTGTACTTTCAGGATAGCTAGGTGAAATCAGAGACATGTTTCATGATCCTTGATGTACAAGGATGGGTGGATATCTATCAAGTTCGAGATTTGAGATTTCCAGGTGTCTGGTCAACGTTGGTCAAACAGGGCCATTTTAACAGAAAATATCCCGTTTTAGCATAAAATTATGGACAATTTTAGATTTTCTTGGGATTTGTGCATATTTTGTGGATCTGAAGGAGGGATTCGACCTTCATAGTATATTTTGTGGATATCATCCTCAGATTAGGATTCTTTTTAGTATTTTCAGTTACAAACTTTTTGTATAAATACTTCAAGACATAGACTAGTATGACATCTTATGTTAATGCAGAAAACTTTGAATTTTCAGTCTTGAGATCAATTTGGTGTTTTGTTCTTGATGATGTTTATGAGATGATTATGTGGATGCGGTTGGAAGTTCCTTCTTAACTGAGACAACTCTATGTGTACAAGTGAAGCACTGGAGGGACCCCTTTGCCAAGCTAGTACACTTCTCCTTTTTCATTCTTTTCAAGTAAATTTTAGTATGAGCTTTAAGTTTACATTTTGTTGTAGGTAATGCTACTATGTTTTACTTGATTTCAAAATTAATTATGTTGCTAATGAATGTGGGAAAGAAAATAATGCATCTCTTGTAAAAGGGTTTAGTCTTTTTGACATTTACAAGCCTCTAAACTAGTTTGAATGCTTAAATTTAGTTAAATGCTTTTACTTTAGCTTGCCAATTAATGGTAAGAGATATATGAATACACCTTCTGTAAAGAATCTTAGCGTTTCTTTCATACTCACCACTTATATTAGCTTTTGAATTATTTTTATTTAAAGAACTAAATTTATCTCTAAGCCCATACATTTTGGATGTGTCTCTAAGTCTTACAAACACCGGATTGACAATTAAATACACTCTAATTTACATCAATAGATTGGAGCCCAACATATATCTCCTAACCTATAACCATTTATCCTTACAAACCCCATAAATTCTAACCCAAATCACCCAAAAGCAATATAACCATAAATAACTAACACTTTTAACCCTTGAGCCATTTAACACCAAACTTGAAAATTCTATCACATGCAATCTCTATAACCCTTATAATGCATGATCCCTATTATCTCCAAACCATATCACATATTTGATATGAACCCTATATAATCCTTATTATTTATAACCTATATGTCCCTTAACCTATAACCCCCAAGTCAAAGCCAATATATATCCTAACCTCTATAACCCATGTGTATGACCCCTTATCCCATAATCCCTAACACACATAATCATTCTCTCCTTTAACAATGATCACGATATAACCCTTAACCCCTACTAAATTAAAACCCTAAGAACTTTATTACCCCAAACCCCTCTATCCAACAACTTTTGTAACCCCTCACATATATAAGCCATATAACTCCTAATGAGTATAACCATTATACCTCCTAATACCATAGCATCATCACACAACTTTTGTAACTCATCACCTATATAAGCCATATAAATCCTATTGATTATAATCATTATACCGCCTAATACCATAGCATCGTCAAACTGCTAACATTTATAAGATCCATAATACTCAATCCCTAACTACTGATATTATGGTAGCTTCATGAGGTATTAACCTCACCCTTAACTACTACTACCTTAAAACCCTAAGATCTTTACTACCCCTAACCCCTCTATCCATTAGTTCTTGTAACCCCTAACATATATAATCCCTATAACTCCTAACATTTGTAACCTTTATACCTCTTAATACCATGGCCCCTATAATGTTGAACCACTAACATATATAAGACTTATAATACTTCATCCCTAACTACTCTAACTCATAAAATCTCTAACCTATAACTCCTAAATATAATTGCTTATACTTATAATCATTAACCTCTAACACCTATTCCCCCTAACTCTTAATACCTAGTTTCTATGATCCTAAAAAATGTTCACCTCTTGGCTTAGTTGGTTATTGCACCACCATTAAGGTTTTTGTTTAACTCAAAGCCATAAAACTCATGAGGAAAATGAAAAACTAGAGAAGAAGTAAAAGAAGCTTCAAAAGCGAATCAAACTGATCTTCGAAGAAGCATACAAATGGCTTAAGCAAAAGCAAGCATACAAGGCAAAATATAAGAGGTTAAAAGTTCTTCATATAGCTCAAGCCAAAGTGGATACATTATTGCAAGAAGAAGAGGTGGCAGAAGACTATTTACAAGAGTTTAAGAACATTTTTTGTGCATGAAGACATGCAAAGTCTTCCTCTTGGGTGAGATGTTGGGTACCATTTTATGCTTATTTTCATTTCACAAATCATACTTTTGTCTCCAAAACCATCCATTTTGCCTTCATTTTATTCCATATTTTCCATAAAACAACCTATGAAAGGTACATTTATCATTCCTTAGCTTAAGAATTGAATTTTTGAATTTTTAGCATTAAAATTAAAAATTTATCAAAAATTACAGGATTTGACTAAATCACGTAATTGCTCCAAAGTTCGTGTACTTTCAAGACAGGTGGGAAAAATCAGAGACATGTTTCATGATCCTTGATGTACAAGGATGGATGAATATCTATCAGGTTTGAGATCTGAGCTTTCCAGGTGTCTGTTCAACGCTGGTCAAACAGGGCCACTTCAGCAAAAAATGCCCTGTTTTATCAGGAAATTATGAACAATTTTAGATTTTCTTGGGATTTGTGCATATTTTGTGGATCTGAAGGAGGGATTCGACCTTCTTAGTATATTTTGTGTATCTCATCCTCAAATTATGAGTCTTCTTAGTATTTTCAGTTACAAACTTTTTGTATAAATACTTCAAGACATGGACTAGTATGACATCTTATGTTAATGAAGAAAACTCTGAATTTTCAGTCTTGAGATTAGTTTGGTGTTTTGTTCTTGATGATTTTTATGAGATGATTATGTGAATGCTGCTGGAAGTTCCTTCTTAACTGAGACAACTCTAGGTGTACAAATGAAGCACTGGAGGGCCCCCTTTGCGAAGCTAGTACACTTCTCCTTTTTCATTCTTTTCAAGTAAATTTTGGTATGAGCTTTATGTTTACATTTTTTTGTAGGTAATGCTATTGCGTTTTACTTGATTTCAAAATTGCAACGTTGGCCCCATTCATAGGTCGTTGTTTCCGGTGTCTAGTCCTCCTACATTTTTTGTTCCTCGTTCCTTGTTCCTAATGGCATAAAATGTCCCACACAAAGACGAAATTAATATCCGCTACATAAGTCTTTTATCTTTCTTCAACGACTATGTAATGAATCTCAATTCTAAGAAGATTCAAATAGGAACTAAGAACCTTAAGTTCTTTCCTTAACCATGGGTGACATAACACTATTATAATTCAATAGTAAAATTGTTACATTTCATTGTAAGGCATCATGTGTACTGAGGGCTTGAGCCACCATATCCACAAAGGAAACATACCAAGAATATTTGTCTTATGAACATGATATGGTACTATCCATTTTGAGGTTTGACATAGAGATTGTTCTTATAGACTACACTACATTGCACCATAATATAAGCCCTACACTCCTTGCAAACCATGTAACGCCATTCAAATTAGACACAATATTCTTGCGACGAATTAGCTATACTATCGACGAACTTTTTTCGTCAATAGTATAGAAAATTCGTTGCAAGATTATTTACATTCGTCTCTCTTGTGGAGATATCAAATGATTCTTGGATTTATTTCATATTTGGTTTATCAACTTGAAATACCAATTTGATACTTTGCAATCTAGCTGGACCTTCAGTCAAATACAAATATGAAACTTGGAATCATTAAAATATCTACTAGAACATATGAAAAATAAGGTTTATGGTTTCCATGATGAATTGATGATGGAATAAAGTGGTTGTGTCAGTCAAATTTGAGTCCAAAAACCCTCCCATTTCGTTAAGGCATGTGAATAGTCTATCCAGGTCAAATTTCAATGCATACAGATACATGAGTTTGAAAACATTTCAACATTGCCCCATTCACATGTCATTGTTCCCTGCCTCTAGTATCTTGATGGTGTTGATTAAGAAATCAATGAAATAGAGGTATTTTTAATCACAACTATGATGCATATACATTGTATATACATTAATGTAAAACTTGAAAGAAAAATGAAGAAAGACTGATGAAAGACTAAAACTTGTGTCAACCAAATTAGGTACTTTGAAAGAAAATTAGGGTTTATGGTTTGCATGATGAATTAATGAAGGAATAAAGTGGGTGTGTCACTCAAATTTGAGTCTATCTATATCGTTAAGGCATGCCAATATTCTATCCATGACAAATTTCAGTGCATACAGAAACTGTTTGAAAAAAATTCAACGTTGGCCCCATTCGCAGGTCACTGTTGTCGGTGTCTAGTCCTCGTACAATTTTCGTTCCTCATTCCTCGTTCCTCGACCATGGTGTATTCCCCAAGATCCATTATTTTTGTACAAAACATACTAATGGCATAAAATTTCCCACACAAAGACCAAATGAATATCTTCTACATAAGTCTTTTGTCTTTTTTCAACGACTATGTAACGAATCTCAATTCTAAGAAGATTCAAATAGGTAACAATATTGATGAAAGCTTATACGGTCATGATGGT